>CEMH01204202.1:4819-25402 GCA_001179725.1 Macrocystidia cucumis | reverse complement strand
AAGGTCGTCCGTGATGTGTGAGTTTTCCGTGGTGCGATCGAGGTTGGAGATAGGAGGAGAAAGTATGTGGAGTGGTATGTGGACGAACCTCCATAGAAAGACTCCCCGCCTCCGCCTGTCCCTGTTCTATCTCCCGTTTGGACGAGAAAGCCAGGTACAATTCTAGTTGCCAGTTCAGAACGAGTGAGTCGTTTACCGTTCAGTGCTAGGAAGATGATGACGAAAACTGGGCGAAGTAGGGACGCAGCAGAAAGGAGGGGAAAGACGCCAACTAAAGTTGATAACTAGCGAGCACTGACCTATGGAATATCACGCCGTCATAGTACCCTTCAACATCCCAAGTCCACAAGTGAAAACATAACCAACATCGCCAGTGACATCGAGAGGAACGAGGACGGAAAAGGCAGGGGGAAAATAGCAGGCCGTAATCAGATACCTCGACTCCTTGCTCCTGGAGAGAAACTCACAGACCCTCCATGGCGAGCGCGAGGAAGTTCCGACATGCTTTTGGGGTTTCCTAACGGATAAGAGGGACATAAAACAGAACCCGCTGTCGTCAGGTCCAACAGCCTTTTGATTCCGGGAAAATCTTGGGGACATACTTTTGACCATAGTTCGATATCAATTTCTCCGGCTGTTGTGTCGATTATAACACGACCTTTGGTGGGAAGAGACATATGGAAGATGACGAACTGGTCGTTCGCGGAAATGTTCACTCAGGCCGTCAACTTGAAAGTGGGGAGGTGAATGTTTGCTTGATTGTCCACAGCCAAACAAACCGATGGAAAGAGAAACGGCCCGCGAGCCCCAGAACAACTTCAGCGCCCGCTGCTTCCAGCTTTCCCCGGAATAGACAACTCAAAACCGCAGTTTCTTTCCGTGTTAGATATGTAATAGATGGTGCGCGTAATTACCCGGTGCATCCGATGACCTCAAAGAACACCCAACCTTCACCCTCACGATCTCGAAAACATCCAACCGTCTGAACACCCCACGTCCATGAGCGAAGTCGATGAAGGCACCTCGACAACGACAATCTGATGCGAGATACACGTCAGACCCAGACTTCTGCTACACACCTTCAGCATGAGCCATTGTCAAATACAAACGAAAAAAAGTAACACCGACAATTGATGATTGGCCACCTCAAACTCGCCCATATCCCCGTCTGCTTCCACCACTCCCAGTAAGAACACCTGAGTTGACCTCAAAACTTGACTAGAATTATTCCCCCCTTCACTCCCCCCCTCCTCAATCTCCCCGTGCAACGTTAACAACTCCCCCTCGGAAAACCTTGACACGTCGTAGACCAGCTGCGTCCTACGACAAAACCTCAGACCCTTAATGGCGCTCATGGCGTCGACAATCTCAAATCTCCCTTTCGCTGATCTGATAAGAGTGTCGCCTGCGTTACAACCTAAGTTGTCATCAGCTTTTCGCAAGAATTTGAAGAAAAGGAAAAGAAGAAACAAAGCTGCCACATTCAAGAGGGGATGCGATTCGCACCTGTGTTTTCGGCCATTGCATCGTCGCCCTTGCGATTGAAGCGAAAAGAAAAAAACGCGTCTTCGGCATACATGCAACTCAGAATTGAAGGATCAGCACCGAAAGCATTAACAAACCTGAGTACACGCATTAATCAGTTAAACTAATTCAATTGAGATTTCGGAATTCGGGGTAGAAAGAAAAGGAAAAGTCGAATTTCGGCTCACCACTTGATGAACCCCCTGATCACAGTACCCGACTCGAAGGCGTCTCCCAGCGAAAAACTGGTTTCCCCAAATTTCTGGATTTCTGGTACTGTCAGCGTGTTCGAATCAATATCTGGCGTTGGCTTGACTGCAGGGCTAGCAGGGGATGGTGACCGAAGTTTTGGAGGTGGCAGCGGGATCGGTTTTAGGCGTTTTTTACTACTCGGTGCGGAGGAAGGAGTTGCGAGAGCTGAAGTAGCACTAGCCACCAAAGTGCCAGGTGGTGTCGGCAATGCCTGAGCGGGGATCAGCTTTGGAGGTGTCGCGCTACGTTTTCGTTTCAGAAGTGGAAGAGGGGTTTGCTTCATTTCGAGCATCATTTTGAGGGCATCGGAAGCAGAACGGTCTGGCTGTATCGGTACACTGCACGTCCTCATAACAACAGATGAGCAAAAGACGCAAAAGCATGCATGAGTTACATACCAATCAATGATTATCGCATCCTCCCTGAGAAGAGAATGAAAATTCGTCGATTGTTAGATGTTCCACGTTACAAGAGAGCGACGATTCTCACATATACACCTCACTCGTCACTTCAAGCCCGAATTCCATAAGTATGTCGCGTTGCTTGGAGAAGAAAAGTCTCCGCTCCTCTTCGTAGTCTGGGTGGGACTTCTTGCATTGTTCTGGTAATGTATACTCAAATTGCGAATGAGCATCAGGTCGCGTTTCGGGGATGACTTCTGCTTCCATTTTGGGTGTATCTTTGATCGCAACCTCGGAAGGCGCAGGACTGTTTCTTGAGGGCGAAGGACTCGAAGGTCCAGCATGTGTGTCCATCAACAACGTCCTAGGGATTTTTGGAGATTCCGAAATCCCCACTGGACTCGGCGACTCGGACAGCACAAGTGGTGGTGGGGAAACGAGGTGAGCATTTGACACAGAAATGTCAGTAGAGACTGTGACGGATGCATCAGTCAGCCCACGACGCGGAGGCCATCGCCGAGTGGGTTTTGGTGGAGAATTGTTGGCACTTTCGGGCGTGGGCGTTGGAAGATATGACGTGGATGGTGAGGGTGGAAATTGGGATGAAGAGATTCGTTGAACACTTTCGGCCCTGCTCAACCCTCTACCCCGGATACGGCCATACCTCCCTCGAGTCATTGATAGATGCAGCTCAAGAACCAATAGATAAGTTGAAGGAGCCTGAGTGAACAGTTTGTTTCGTGAGATATAAATTGCCCACTGACCGGATCGGGCAACAATCGTGGCCGGCGTTATCTCGAGGGATAGATCGGGGTCAATGTTCATTCTCAGGCATGCGAATCGCAAATGAACAGTTTCTGATCTTAAAATGAATCATATTACTTGTCGGTGATTCTACTACTAATACTACTACTACTCAAAAGCACCCAGCGCCTGCAAGCTCTCAGCCAGACGCCGATAATCACGCAACAGTTCCCCAACCTCAGCCAATCGCAAATCGTCCGGGGTGCATTCCATAAACCGATGAATCGGAGGTGCGAGTTGGGGGGGAACTGGTGATGCTGGCCGAGAGGACCCTGGCGTGTTTGCACTCACCACTTGGGTGCCCAATGAGCCCTGCGAAGTAGACGTTTCAACGACCAACCCTCTGGCAACAACAACGAAAGCTCAACGAACCTTCCGTCCTACCAATCCAGAAACATGTGCCAGCCGATCACTCAAACTCTTCCGTGGACCATTCCTCCTCTCACTCATCATACTCCCAAAACTCTTGATACTCCTCGCATCGCCCACTCTATCACCTTCCTTTTCCCTCTCCCGCTCGCCGTGGTCGACCTGGTCCGCTTCATCCCCCTCTTCTTCGCTCCCCGATTCCGAAGTCCCGCTCCCACTCTCCTCACTTCCTTCACTATCCTCATCGACTCTCACTCTGATCGAAGACCTCACAGACCCAGGTCTCGACACCGTCACCAACTGTTGCCCACTCTCCTCGTTCCCTCCACCCGTAGACGACAACCTCGACCGCCCAGGCAACGAAGCAGCAATACTCGCAATCGAAAACCCGCTCTCCCTCTTCAACAACCCAAATCCAGGCTTAGAAGAGTTCCAAGGCAAATTCCCACCTCCACCTTGACCATCACCGCCACCGCCAACGCCACCGGGGTGATGGTGGTGGTCCGAGTTGGGTAACAAAGATCGGATAATACCAAACGAGGAATCAACAACACCATTGAGAACTTTATTCGCCGGTCCAGTGATAGCGTTCACGCGCTGCTCCACCAGCCCTCGCAGACTTCCAGGGGAATCCTCCAACGGCTCCAGGGACCTTTCGGACGTCGCAGGGCTTCGTAATGGGATCGGAGTCAAATCAGCAGTACTGACCGGACCGCGAATAACACGCAAAAAAGGGAGGAACACGTTTAATGAAATGGAGATGGTAGCAAATAGAGAGGCGTGACAAACCTGATGACTTTGTTTCCATCGACCAAACCCAGTGCCGCCAGATCAACGTTTTCCAGAAATTCAGCAACGGCAAGTAGATTGACGAGGCAGTACGATTCTTCTCCGTCTATTGATTGTAGGCGGAATCTTTGAATGTAGAGCAGATTAGAGACCAAATGCAGAGGGTTCGTCTTCACGACCGAAAAGATGATCAGAGGCAGAAGAACGTCGCCTGATACTGGTGTGGGTTTTGTCAAAACTGGTGGTGGCAGTGGTGGTGGTGATTGAGCCAATGGAAGGGGGGGTTTTTCCGCGGAAGAGGGGGGACTGTCCACGGACACAGACGAAGCCGACGAGCTTGAATGGTCCAAAGGAGGGGGTTGCGTGGAGTCCCCTGAGCTAGAATTCTGTTGTCGCTCTTCGAGATGAGTGGTGTTTCTTAGAGGTCTGTTTGCTGATTCTTCCTCCGTCCGGATCCGGACTGGAGGAAGCTTTGATAAGCCCTCTGAGATAGGAGGCTAAAGTTAGAGACTACGAAGATGAATCCTAGCGAACCTACCAACGACAGCCTTGTGTGCTTCCACAAGAACTATAGCCTTGTCAGCTGGGCTTCGGCGTGAATTGAGTTGCGACAACGCTTCGTGATTTCAAGGATTAAAAGGACTGAAGAGAAAGTGGTAATGATGGGGCTCACTTAATCCACAAGCCTTGATGACACTATCCAATTGAGGTTCTGCTTCGCCTGCATCAACGTCTAGATGATCCAGTGTGAGGTCAAGCATATTCAGCGCAGCGACTCGACTTGACAACGCCTCATCATGCAACGCATCGTCCGAAGTTGTCGGTAAAAACAACCTGCGATCAACATTAGGTCAATTCAATCAATAATCTGAAGAGACGAAACTGGAGACGAACCTATCATAAAACACCACACATATCGTCCTCTCCACAACATCCATAACCTCTCGAATTCTCAACTCCAGCCTGTCCTCCTCCTGTTGCTTCTCATGATATATTCCTCCACCATTCGAATATTGAGGCAACCCGCTGTCTTCCTTCTCCTTCCAATTCAAAAACGATGCCCCCTCCAGTTTCGAATAATCCTGCTCCAACCAGGTATAGAACTCTTGCGTCCGCTGCGACGCCTCTTCCGGCGCCTCCTCAAACTCATTGACGACAAAATCCTTACTCTGCGCGGATTTCTGCGACCATGCATCCGTTTTCGAACCAGATCGTTGAGAATGGTGGTCCTGTTTCTCCGTCGGCGAACGCAGCGGGCTCAACTTGACGAACGGGTACCATATGTTCGTAAACTCATGTACTCGATCAACCACCCAGCCTGGTACAGGCACAGACGGAGACGAGGGTATTAAGAACGATTTAACCTCGGCACGTATAGCCTTGTTGAGGTTTTTTGCAACGTCCTGACGTATGATTTTCCGGCCGATGGTGTACGCCGAGATTTCGGTTACAGTGTCTGTGTGGGAATCATTTGTATGAATAGAAGCGGGAGGAGACGGTTGGGGGATGATGAGGGGTTGTGGGGTCTTGTGTCCGAAGAGAGAAGCAAAAGGGTTCGGCAGGCGAGGTGTGGAGGTAGAACCAGATACGGAGCCGCTGACTATGCGACTCCCAGCTCGTGGAGGTAGAGGCGGTTTGTAGATTGGGGGCAGACGGGGTGGTAGAGGGAGGGTGGAGGTATGCGTTGGTAGCACATAATTTGGGTACGTTGTTGAGGGGGATGGCAACGGTGGTAAGGGAGGAAGGGATGAGAAGGCATGTGAGCGTGTTGAAGGGTTCTGAAGGTCGTGAAACTGCTTTGAGGTTGTCGAGATGGTTGATCGGAATGTCAAGTTATCACTTTAGATGGCTTGTTAGTATCGTTAGTCTTCCTAGTTTTTGGTATATGACGCTGACTTGACGAGAATGCCTCGAACCCCAGACAATGTGATGGCTTGAGCGGTCCCATTGTGGGGTGAAGCGTCGCATATAACGATGTGATCCTTGATGAACTCCGCGGTTAGTCTGTCCTGCGACGTGATTCTCTCCAGGGGAAGGAGGAGCGTTGCCTTGTATTGACGCACGCTGTCGGTCAATCAAGCTGCTCAAATAATACTCGTAAAATACGTACCCTCCCCGAAGTCATGGCGTTCCATATTTCAGCCCAGTCCTCCCCCTGCTCATTTTCCAAAACAAGCTTCTCCAACATTGCCCATCCAACACTCGCGGTGTCTAAGCCAATGCTCTGGGTAGCAGCTTGCAAGTTCATCATCTGGAGCTTGCTTGTCGCATCACCCTGATGTTGCTGCGGAGAAGCCGGATGTACAATTCCCGTTGTCGCAGTTGGCGCGGCCCTCTGACGAGGGGTATACGGCACGTATTTCGGACCGCTGGGGTTGGTGTTTACTGTGAGTGCGGCTCCTGCATGACCCGAAGGAACCTCGGACGTAATGGATGTTGTGCTCCCCGAGGACAGAAGTGGGTGGGTGGTTAGAGACTCATAAGATGGTGACCGCGATATTCTTGGACTTTGTGATCGTCCGATGGAGGTTGCGGGAAAGAGATGGTCCCTTCTGAGTGACATGGATGTTTGGGGGTATATTCCTGGTGTTTCGTGAAGCTGAGGGGTCAGAGATGTGAAAGTAAAGTAACTTATGCTCTCGTATCAAGGACAAGTAGAAACAACGTCGCTCAATGCGCGAGTGAGTTGTTGAGATGCGCGGTGGTGGAGGTGAAAGGGACGGTCCTGCCAGTGATTGCTCGACATCCGATCAACTCGGGCTGCAGGGATTATTAATTACGTAATTTGATATATATATATATATATCATTCCTTCTTTGGGCTTTTCTCCACCAACAATGATCAGCCATTCCTGTGAAGCCTGACTTTACCAGAGTTCCAACGCGCCGCAATGAATAACATCAACGGTTTCACGGACTTTCGGACAGACACAATCGTTGGAGATGAGGAAGCTCTTAACAGACATCGTCTCGCACTTTTCGTCCTTACTCAAAAGGATCGACCTATACCGAGGTGAATGATGATCTTTGCATCATGTAGAACCTGTATCCTGACCTTTAATTGACCTGATTTAGTCTTGCAGAGATGCTACAGGAAGTTGACAGACCCGAGAATCTCGCGACCGTGAAAGAGAGGATCGCGGAGATGCAAACCTTGCATTCCGAAGACCTCGAGCGGATGTATCAGTTTCACGCAGAAGAATACTGGGATGAAATGCAAAACCGTTGCCTATCTAGAGACGAATCTCAAAGCCTTTCAAAAGGCGAGAAAAACCCACTGTTGTTGGCATCATATGCCAAACTTGATGTGAGTTCGCGACTTATAGACCTATTGACTGGTTGCAGTTGACATTTGGTTCATCAATGATCTAATTGCGCTGGCCAACAGACATTTTATGCAGACACGCGAAGGCCGACCAACTACACCGCATTATGGAACGATGATTTTTCGCGGATCAGGCACGCTCATCTCACTGCTCTTGTCCCGCTCGAGGCAAGATGTCACGGCCTCGCCAGCCTCGAGGAGATTGAGCGCAAGCGCCGCGACGCCCAGTTCCCAGTTTCTATTGCCGAGTTTTACACCAAGCCCAAGGATGTACAGCTCCGCGTGGGCAAATTCTTGACCTCTTCGTCTGCCATTCAGGAGAAAATGATGTCCGACTTTGGCTGGGTTTGGAGACAGATCAAACCTTTGAAAGATGAGTACCTGAGAACCGTGCGTGAAGCCCTGTATCACTATGTCCTTGATGATGATCTGAAGTCTTTTTTTTGCAGGAAACGTTCAAGGCCGAGATACAGGCTATGCTTGTTGAACTTGCAGTCAGAGACCCTCGATCAAAAGGCTTGATGTGACGGGGAATGATACTGGTCTGCGATTGCACTGCTTTAATATGATCAATCTGCACTCCCTATTGCTCTTTACGTCGCCGCAACGCGTCGTACGCTCCGCTGTCTGAACTTGACCCACCCCACTGGTCTAGATCAACTGTGACCCGACTGCGATGGCTACAATCTCATTCTTGTCAAATCAGTGGGCGTGGAGGGGGTAAATACTAAATTCATGGGAAAGCCGGGTTTGGCGGGTCTTTGGGTAGTTGAGACTGAGTGTTACAACTTGCGGTGCACAGTTATGTAACATTCGCGTTCTCAAGTTTCAATTTCAAATTTTCACGGGTTCGACATTCGACATATGAACTGAACATGAAAACTTTGAGCATCAACATCAATATATGCACTCTGCCACTGGAGTTCATCTATGCCCTGCATGTCTTCCTCACAACCGCGCGCACTGCACACTTACCACAAATAGCAAAACAATCACCGGTCCTCGTGAATCTCTTCTATAAGGGACGGCCGATTGAGCGATACATACCTCACAGTCCCTCCTTCATAACCTAACACGCGTTTCCAGTGAGTTTTCAACGACCGCCGCTCCCTTCGGACCTTTCTCCCCGAAAACAAACAGCTGCGACAACTCAGGTTGATCCTTCAAGGTGGGCTCAACTTCCCGTCTTCGCAATCAACACAGCCCCAACAGTTGTGTTGTCGCCGTTGCTGTTCTCCTACAATTCGCCCGCTATCATAACAACTACCACAAGGCCCTCCGGCTTTTCAGCACCTTCCGCCCTCCAACATTATTTCGTTCATGCGGAGCACCAATAACCCTGATATCAGCAACGGTCGGCAATGGGACATCGTGAACACAACACAAGTAAGCCTCACCTTATCACAAAACCTAGTTAGTGCGGAAGGTCATAAGGCACATCCTTGATATTGCCTGTGGCACTCCGCTTGACCAACTCTACTGTTCTCCCAAAGCCGCTCACCCATCCTCCATACTCATGCCACTCTTGTTCAACCCGCAGCCTAGACCAGGAGACGTGCCAACAGCCGTGCGCCATCTCATAATAGCGATAACCAAACTCCAAGAATACATCGTGGATTGGAGTAAAGGTCGGGCAACGGAGGCACAGGTCAGCGACCTCTATGTGCGGGTGGGAACCGAATTCAACACCACCGTCCGTGCGTTTGCGTACCACCAAATCGATATGAGGTGAGTTTATTTCATTCGCATTTTACCCACATTTGACATGATGGAATGACTGACCACGCTTTTGTAGTGAGATTCATTCGATTCCGAAGGACCTTCGAAGAGTTCTGGAACAGTGCCTCGGGGAGGACCCGTCCTCTACCACTCTAAAAATATACCTTCCACAAATACGACAGGTGCTGTACAGGTTAATGAAAGGCTTGGAGTCACGTCGTGATGCTTGGAGAATTGCGGGTGGGAGAGCGTGGCAGGGCTACGACTTGGAGCAGGACTATTGAGAGTTATTCAGCGCTCCAACTGATCATGATGTTGCTGAAAGTTACACTCCAGCCGTCGGTTTACAGCTACCCGATGTATGATGGACCCATCACTTCTTGTTGACAACCACTCGACACATTCTTTCTTCCATTCCGCCTTCCGCCTTGTTTTCCATAATTAGATACATCTCGCACACCCTCATACCCACGCATATTCTTTGTCTGTTTCCGAGTTCCTTTGTATAATGTTTTCGCCAGCGCCGCTTTGTATCTCCCAACTATCGTGGTCTTCTTGTTCATCCCCATCAGTCGTCAGATCATCTATCTCTCATTAGTAAGGCCCCCTTGCGACGAACAACGGATTGCAGTACAAAATTCTGATCGCGGGTGTACCCCTCTATACGATCCGGGCTTGATCCACCTTTGTAGGTTTCCCCGAGTTTCGGGTCCGCGATATGCACTGTCCCCACCATTTTTCACTTTTCATCATTCATCTTGTTCTGTTGAGTGTTGATTGCAGGTATGTAAGGCGGGGCGATTGTATGGCACTGCATCGTGCATGCTTCCGCTTCCCCTCTTTTTCCCTCAGGCTGTCTTGGTAGCTGTGTACCAAGAGTTTTTTTAGATATCATTTGTGCACTGGCCCCGGCGGTAGGTCCGACAAGTTTCTCTCCGCTATGTATACCCCTGCTTGATTTGTTCTGCTCCCATCTAGACTCGACGTTTTACCCAAACAAGTCCTACCTACCTCACTTTTGATTCAACGATGGCCACAGACAATCGAGTTGAGACCTCACCCTGCCGTGTTAAAATCAACGAAATCTACAGGAGGCAGGTCTGCTTAATATTCGTTTTCGTGTTGACGTATGTAATAAACACAAATTGACTCATGCTCGTCTTCTCAGAGGCACACGACATGGCAAGCATCAAAGCTGAAAGATGTCGACTGACACGGACAGAAGTAAAACAGGGTTTGTAAGGTGCCATACGATCCTCGGGGTCTCTGCCTTCCAGGAACGACCAGGTTAATGAAGCGAAAAGCTAGACGTTGAATATTGCCCCAGAACGAACAGGGCTCCTCCTTCGAACTTCCCATACCGCCAACTTCCCGCACCTTGCCCCTCATGATCCGAACCAATTTTGTTGATAGATACGGGGTATGTAAAACGCCGTCCTGCGACTTAAATCTTTAGTTGATGACGCTCATGATTCATCGCGCTTATCATCACAACAAATTTGATGCTTTCTCAAGTCGTTCCTTGTAGGTGAGATTGTAACGGCTGATTAAAAAAACACCGAGTACGCAGAAACCCACACAAACTTCTCGCGGCAGCCATTCTCTTGAACATACTTCAAACTCACGTCTGGAGAACTTCGTCCGCTGAGTTTGCGTGCACTGAATTTA
Source organism: Macrocystidia cucumis (assembly GCA_001179725.1). Taxonomy (NCBI): domain Eukaryota; kingdom Fungi; phylum Basidiomycota; class Agaricomycetes; order Agaricales; family Macrocystidiaceae; genus Macrocystidia; species Macrocystidia cucumis. The sequence goes on along the minus strand of CEMH01204202.1, from coordinate 14,552 downwards.
CTGATTTGGTTTTCTCTTTCCCAAAGCGCGGTGACAAAATCAGCTTACATACTAAGAATGTTTCCAAGTCAGCTTGATTTCGCACTTCCAGGGGCATACACGGACACCAACGCCCGTTCGCGGCGTAGTACGCCGCGAAGATCCAGTGAAACATGGCGAAATGTCAAACAGGTTTCTTGAGAGACACGTCAAACGCGTCCCGCTGTCCTCAAATATTGAGCCTTTGAGCTTTTGTTTGCGGACCACCTAATGACTTCTGACCAAAATACAACCACAACGAAGTGGAAGCTTGTTCGAGTCGACGACGAAAACCCGGACCTTTTGTACCAGCCAGCCAACGCATGGTTCACTGGTGCTCCAATCAACCAACATGGTCCTTCCAACCATGGGACCGTAAAGTCGGGAGCTCGTGCGCGATTTTCTTTTAAAGGTTTGTTTTTTGGTTATTTCCCGTTCCTCTCACACCAACAACGACTCGCCGTAGGGGTTTTTGTCGCTGTATATGGCTCAATACCTGGCTCGGACACCTCCGTGAAGCCTCCTGTTTCCTCATATACCCTTGACGACCACCCAGAGGTCCTATTCGCCCCGCCTCTCCCCGACACGCTCCTTGAAAATCATCAATTCTTTCGAGCAGACAATCTCAAGGATGGTGTGCATACACTAACAATTACCTCGAAGGTAGACAACACTTATTTCTGGCTGGACTATCTTGAATTCGTTGAAGCTATCTCGGATCCTGAACCAACCCTCTCCTTCGGACCGGCAGAATTCCTCCCGTCATCGGGAACTTCAAGTGCTTCAAGTACATCATCATCGCGAGCATCAAGTACTTCAAGTACATCCACATCATCCGTATCCTTATTTCCATCTGAAACGGTGCAGGTGGAAAGTATACTAAAGCAAAATCCCGCGGTAATGGCTGGTGCTGTTGTGGGTGTCGCCTTCGCCATCGCAGCCATTCTGGGTGTGCTCGTCTTTTTCTTCATTCGTCACCGACGGAAACAGCTCCCACCGTCTGCCAGTGAGTCGCCAACTTCCTCCCTCTCTTCCCACACACACACTATACACTTCCTGAAAAAAAAAAAGCTGACAACGTCTATGTCAATTTCAGTGTGGAAGGATATCTTGATAGGGCGCTCGAAGCTAAAACCAGATCATATCACACCGTTTGACGGCGCTCCCCGCGATCCACGACAACTCCCGCGTCTTGCGATCCCCGGGATGTCAGGTCACACTGCCTTTGCACCGCCTGCCCAGCCATCGCGGTCGCGTCCTAAGGGCAGGGATTCATCAAAGGCCCAAAAGACACGCGGCCCTCGATACCAACGGTTAGACGCAGTGGATGAGGATGATTCGATACCCATGAAGCGAATAGACACGAAGAACGAGAAGGAGGATATGTATGGGTACGGTGTTGGTGCGGGGACGAGCAAAGAATGGACGCAATAAACCTTCTGCCTCAAACCACGCACCCGACATGTCACGCGTTTCAAAAGAAGATGGAAGGGCGAGCTTCTACCGACCTTCGCACAGCGTCTCTTGCATCGCAGCATCCTCGATATGGGTGTTCTTCGCCGGAGCCAGCGCAGGGACGCCGCTCGATTTGATGCACCCCCGTTACGTTGACCATTGACGGACAATGCACGCGCTACCATAACGGTAGTTAACATACATACAATTTGATTCTCTCACTCCACTACAACCATGTACTAATTTATATTCAGAGTTGACCAGTGCGCTTCGGGCGCCAATCCCCATGCTTCCAACCATGCCTCGAACTCCGCTGCAATTTTGGCGTGTCCAGCGACGTTGGGATGTTGATTGTCTGGGAAGACATCGGCGAACGTCACCCAGCCTGTTGTATCGACCAGAAACACTTGTCTGTCCCCTATCGTGTGCCTTTTGATTGTTAATGGGAGGAAGAGGACGTCATGAGCAACATCGTCTACATAGACCACCTTCTGTGACGAACCGGTTATTGACAATGGTCTGATATTGGCCTTGATAATATTGGCCGATACTTCCATCAGCGTTCGGCCAACCCCACTATTGTTATTTTATCGAAGAAGTCATCATGGTGTCATTGCAATGATCACCACGGAAAAGAAGGACAGAACGCACGGGAGTGAACACGAAAATGGGTTGGTGTTTGTATAACGTTCGCAACTTGGAGATGAATTGCGAATAGACCTGTTATAGGGCCAACCCTCGTGTTAGTCCGGTGCTCTGCAAAGGACCGAGGGGTAGATAGATATCGAGAGCTTTCCTGGACAAACTCCGAGTCCGAAACGCCTTGGGATGCGTCATTTGCACTAGTAACGATTTTGAGTATTTCGGGAAAGCGCTCCAGACCTCGAGGCATACCCGATGTGTATGATAACATGTGTAGGGTCGGGCTTGTCACGACTGAAATCCCAAGGGGTTGTATAGTTGTGATCAGTCGTGTAAAAGAAACCGGTGTCCTCGGTCTACAAGTTGATCAGAGAAAATAACACCTCATAGTTAGGAACTTCGAACATACCCTGAAGAACTCGTATGAAAGCCCGTGAACGTTTCCATATGATAGAATATCCTAGAAATTAAAGGTCAATCCGATCCAAGAAGCAAAAATTGTGAGCCGTACGGTCAACGCAGCCCCTGGCTGTGCTTCCACGCGGTGTTCGGCTTTGAAGTGCTCTCCAACCAAGAATGGCCACGCTTGGTCCACACCTTTGGGAAGAAATTGTCCCTAGGAAAACATGGATCCTCGACAAACACGAATTTGGATGAAAATAACGACGACTGACCGCCGACAGCGAGTCCCCGATAAATTGGAACGCAAGTTTCGAAGGTTTGAACGGAAGAAGACTGGCATCCTAGAAGGTCAAAAGCTAAGCCACACTGGTCGAGGATAACACTGAACGTTGATTACGTGGTTGAGCTCGATACTTTCCAAGTTGATGCGATTGTTCTGCCACCCTTCGACATTGATACGTACTATGCTGCTGCTTCCGGGCTTTGGTTTGGTAGATGACAGTGGGATTGAATTCAGCCCTTGCGACATGTTGACAGTCATGAAGTCCTGGTAGTCTATGGAGACACCAACAGCCGCGAATGGAGATGTAGTATGGGCTCCCAGATTCAAGGAAATCGAACGTAAATTCTGAACATGAAGTTTAAGTCCAGATCCAGCCCTTCCAGGTGAATGCGTTTGAGAAACAGTAGAGCGATTGTCAGTGGTGAACTGGAAGGATTGCGTACCACCAAGTACCAGGGGAGGTGTCCCATCTTCCATGGTAGTAAATTAGCGGGTTACTGGCCTTCACCGTTGTTGACGAGGGCGGTGTAGGAGTGTCCCTGGAGGCCATCACCAAAATTGCACGAACAAGCCCAAAGAACAAAACAAAAGTGGGGATCATCCTCGACGATGGGAGGAAAACACGCTCGACCGCTGTATTTATGGCAAGAATCGGAGAGCATGACAGCGGAGACCTGGTAGTTCAGTTTTTCCCCGGGCCTTGTGCTGGTCACAGGCCAAAGTCATTGTCGATGCTACAAGTTCAAGCCAGCAAGTTGTTCACCCGAGGTTCTGCCGAAGAAGCAAAGAAACGTCCGCATCGCTTCAGAACGACCGCCTGATGACCCATGTCGATATGAAATATCTACATTGTGCAGCGGCTCACGAGTACGCACATAAATCGAAGCTCCCAAGCTGGGAAAGCTGAACAGCATTTAATTAGCATAATTGTGTGGCATCCGATGGGATGATTATTTCAGAACCACTATGACCATTGGGCATTGATCAGGCCAGACCCTGCTTTCGACATCACTCAAGCTAGCTTTGATTCGGAGCAACTTTGAACAGCGAGCATTGCTGTTCCGCGAGTATGAGGAGAAACAAATGGGAACGTCGATGCCGACAAGAATTTTCCAGAACCCCTATCATGTCATTTCTCGGCTATTCGTGGGAGTCGACTCCATAAAGACATTGTTACTGGTTTCCAACTATGCCAGCCTCATCACCAGTCACACTCGAACGCGACAGGACCCAATCCTATCAAACTCTGTATTGCGCGCAATCATGGCCTCTAGTCAAGACGCATCCCCTCCAGCTCCGTTCTTGACGGGTTCCGTCCCAAGTCTCCTTGCACTATGTCAACAATTATCCACTCAACGCGTCACAAATGGCGGTCGCCTGAAAACCCAGCTCTCCAGTGTCCTGGGCATGAACATCTCGTTTCTTTCCTCCGTGGTGGTTTGCATACAAAACCTGCTCTTTGTGATGCCTGACGACAGGGCAAACGAGCAGCAATACCTCTTTCCTTGGGAGTGGGCGCTTAACACGATATTACTCGCTTGCGACATTGCGCTGAGCGGGTATATGAAACAAGAGCGGTACGCTGGCCATTTATGGTCTGGGGACTGCTAATTATTGACTGATTGCGCACACCAGTGGGATAGCCCCTCTTCACCCACCTGAGCGACCAGCAACGAGACGAGTTCAACAACTCACGTCGCTTTTATGCCAATGCGTTGACCTTCTCGCTCCGTAAAGCTCTGTATAACTTTTGTTGTTATGTCTGCTGACTCTTCCACAACAGTCACGCAACAGAGGCTCCGCTTCCACCAAGGCTTGAATCGATATTCGTGTTGGCAAGAGAAAACGCCTCTTACTTCGAGCACCATGGCATGAGTATCTTCAAAGCTCCCCGCTATACGAGCAGCCTACGAGACACTGAATCCGGGACAGAAATGCTCTATCGGTTCCAGTTGTCGGGGTTGGAAAGCCCCGTAGAAGTCGGTCCTTCCAAAACTGTCCACTTCCAATCTCCTCATCCGAACACTTCCTCATCCACGTCGCCAGACGGTACTCTATCCGCTGAAGGCTCTAAAGCTCCCAATGGAGATTCCACCAGCGATGGGGGCAGTGTCCAGGCCAGTGGGGCTGCGACCAGTGTTGGGCAAAATAGCTCAGCGGGCAGTCCGCCACAACCACCATGGGCAGGTGGTCGTCCTACATCGCCTACAAGCACAACCGACAGAAAGGCGGGACCTAGTTCACCACTTTCTTACCATCCAGTTGGCGTAGCCTCTACCCCAAGTAGTTGGCCCGAACTTTCTTACGTTGAGGACTGGCAGTACGAGAAGGTTTTGACCCCTGGAGCGACACCAATGGGTGGTCTGGCTAGTATCGGCTCGTTCACACCTGGCCCCTATTCGCAAATGACGCCCGGTTCTGGGTATGGGTATGGGTACGGGATGGGTTACGGTGGATATGGCTATGGGTCCATGCCCCCACGTCAATGGAGTGGAGACTCAACTAAATCCCCCGGGGGCGCTATGCTTCCGCCCAGCCGTCGCGCGTCCGCAGATACAAGGCCTTATCCACCGATTCCAAGAGGCTCTAAAGACTCACATTGGTTTACTCCTGCGGCGGGACCCAGTCGACTGCCGTTTGATTCCCCACGAACTGGGGGAAAAGGTCAGTTTCATCCTCAGCCCTCACTCAGCAGTTTGATCTGATGGTTTCTCAGCAATATCCGAAGAGTCATCGTCTGTTGACGGGGAAATTAACTCCCCAAATAGGGAGAGAGCGACTGAGAATCTTTCGCCCCGTGTCTCGCCTCCAAACTCGCCCCTCCGCTCTCCGCGTCAAGCTCCAGCACAAAGTGAAGTGCCAAATCCAGGTTCCTTTGAAGACTCGGCCCTTCCGAAAGGGTTCACGCCGAGCCCAATGCCAACCCCACCTTCGACTGGTGCAGGCGAGGGTGATGAGAGCGGCGGGTCATCTTCGGTGCTCACGCAAACCACAAGGCTGGTTCAGTGAGCGAGGAGGGTCTTACAACTCTTTTTGGGGGTGTCGATTCTCAAAGCTCGGCAGGCAGCTGCCTGTCCTTGTAAGAACTTTGTCATTTAAAAAATGGAGCTCCATTGGCTCCCAAGACGACATACCCAACTTTAACTGTGACTGGAATTTGAAGCGAAAATATCATCCTTTTTGCATCATAGCTTTTTTGGGTTGCTCACCTCCAAGGTTCGAATTCATGGCCAGACATGAGTGAGGAGGTTCTGGGCACGCACGGGCCCTGGCAACTGACATCAGATTCCGAAATCTTCCAAATTCTGACATTGACAGGTCAACTAGTCAACTAGTCACCAGTCACCAGTCCAGTCATCAGCACAACATCGAAGACTGTCGAACGTGATCGATGATCAAGGGACGGAGTGATCACGCTTCTCCACCCCATACCGAAATGAGATAACTGGAGATGCTCCAACCGAACTGCATTTTTATCTTGTTCTGCTGTCGTGAAAATGCCTTTTGGGTCTGAGCCTGCGTCTCGTCATTTCATTGACTTGATTTATAACTCCTCGGCCAAATGGGCTAACTGGGATCCTCCGAAGATCGTCAAAGTAAGCGCTTTTCATTGAGGCGATGAATTTGCTTCCACCCCACATATCGATCGTCGATCAAATATTAATCGCAATTTCCAATGGTGTTTTAGGTCGGAGACTACGGAAAGCTGCAGAAGAAAACAGGTCAATTCGAACGAGAGGGAAACATCTACGAAGATGAAGAGTTTCAGAGATGGACGGCGGGAAACCCACCTGAGAAGTCGGATAAGGAACAGGAAGTCGTCATCACCTCGTCCAAAGTTCGCATGAAGAATATTACGCTCGAACCTGAAGGGTGTGTTTATCACCACTGCATAGTTCTCTCATAGATGAATAACTTTGTTTATACAGAGGTTTTGCTGCACTCGCATCTGTCTCCTTCAAAGCTCGCTTCACGTTTGGAAAGACGAGAGGGGCCGTGCTCATCATGTCCCAACCCGTCACTCACTCAATCCCCCCGGCCAGAGTCCTGAAATACCTAGCGGATAATCGTGGACTACAGGACATGTCCCTCGTCACTGAGGTCATCACCTGCCCGGCATATTATCTCTTTCTCTCCAACAAAGGTGTGGTTTCACGGTGTTGACAAAATCATCACGACTTACTGAAAAATTCGATTGGGATATCAGAGGGCAGTACATTGGACGTGTCTCTCCGGGGAACAGCACCTATTCCTGTTGCGCCTGGAATGTTTGCGGGCGCATCGATCGGCCTGACATGGGACAGCCAAGACTCAGCTGGAATGTCTCGGAAAGCAGTTCACCCTGAAGGCAAACCTGGTTACCAACCCTTGTTCAACCTGAAGCGGATCCGAAAGCAATCAGTTTGGAAGATTCGAGGAGAGACAGCTCCGCCTCCGGACCAATTGACCGATGATGATCTGTCAGCATTTCCAATGCATTCATCAACTCTGTACGTTGACTTACTGATGAATGTTTTCCTCAGTTGGGAAGATGAACAGAAACCATGGGAACCCTTGGACGAGGATGGCGAAGAGCAACATTTTATTGACACGGTATGTTTATCTCACCTCAGAGGAGCTCGCGATGCACTCAACGATCCACAAAGGTGCACGATTGAACCCCACTCGATGGGGATCTGAAAGGCGAATTTATCTATCGTGTTCCTTGCTGTCCTCTGTGATACCCTACTACTATGTTTGAAAACAACCTGACGCCTTGATTTGTGGTACATTGAAAGGGACAATAACCGCTACATAATGCAAATCGTGAAGTGTCCGAAAAAAAAACATGAAAATTTAAATACTAAACCGAACAAATGATCCATCCAAGTCAGGCGGCTCCACCCCCATCTGCACTGCCCCCTCCAAACCGTTTACTCATTTGTTCACCCAGCTTAGCCCCAATCTGATGAACCAACTGCGCCGCATGCACCAAGTCCGCAACAGGAACTTGTGACGCTCCATCCTCTGTAACAGCAGCAAATGCCTTCTGCAGCGCCTCCAACCTGGATGAAGTCGTAGCACTGCGTCTGAGCGGTGTTCGCTGCAGTTGCGGGATGACAGGTGCAGTTTCAGAGCGCCCCATTTCTGGTGGTCGATTATGATGATTGTGAAGTCGAGGCAACTCGTCCTTTGGCGGTGGTTGAGAGGGTGGCGCAGAGGAGTTTGGACTAGAGGTATGGTGGGGTAGAAGTTCACGCTGAGCTCTTCGCAATTCTGGGGAAGGCGCGGCTAATTCCCATTGATCGTAGTCGTTAGAAGATGGCGACAACGGAGAGGTGACCCGTTGTTGTGGCGAACGATTAGGGGGTGTGTGGGGCGAGCGTTCCGGCTGACGGTGGATATTCCGTTTGAACGTCTGAAAAGCGGTTGCAACGCGTCGCGATGGGTTGGATTCATCGGCGGTTCCACCTGCCACCGCAAGACCTGGTGGGTAGAGATCGAGGGTAGGGAGACGTGTTACTGGCTCCGAGACCGCCTTCTTGCCCTTGCCCTTGGCATCCGTTTGCCCATCGTGAAAGTCGATAGGCGGCTCTGAGAGTCCAAAAAAAACGGCTTCAGTCCGCCTTCGTTTGAGTGGGCGTAGTGGAACTACACAACAGAGAACACTTGAGCGCAGGTGGTCACAGGAAAATAAAAGACTGAAAGCTGACCTCCCAGGCTCTCCCCTTCATCGACGATGAATGGGTCGTCGATTGCTTTCCTTCGTCGTCCGCTAGAGGACCCCTGCTGGAATAGCTCGTTAAGAGGCGAATGATTGCGTGCAGGAACCGGAGTTGGAGTCGTGGAAGACCTGTTCTCGTTCAACCATGATGGAGGGGATGATGGTGGTAAACGTGAACTCGCATCACCACGATCGGGAGCAACAAAATGTGAAGAATCTGCAAAGTATATGCTGTGATCTGTGGCCAAATCGTGACCAGGTTCGGAATCCGGTACACTCGAGTGCTAACCACCAGCAGATGCTCATTGGGTAAACGATGACGCGATTGAAAAGGAGATGAGAAACCCACAGTCCTGAACGACTCCTCCTCTAACGAAGACGGCCCTCCCCCAAACCCACTCGCTAGATCCCCACCATACGCATCCGCAAAAGCCTTCAAACAGATTCTGAGTTCTTCCGGAAGTTCTGCGTGTTGTATCTCAAGTATTTCCTTCTGCTTCGGGTCGTGATGGATGGCCCTCCAGAACCTCTCAAACGCCAAAGGACCCTTGGCTCCCTTTGGGACGCGTACGAATGCAGCCGAAAGGAATGGCGAAAGTTTGGAGAGAAGCGAAGCCGACATGCCTGGATGTGCCTGCAATGGTTTTAGAGGCGTGCAGTATAGAGACTTGACCTGTGAGTCGAAGAGTCAAGGTTCGTCTCTCTATCAAGGAGGGAGGGGTTCTCATCACTCACAAAGTTGTTCTGCTCAACATCATATAGTGCACAGGATTCGTCCGCTATCCACACCCGAAACCCTTGTTGCATCGTCATCAACAGACGTGCAACACTCTCTGGGCCTGCCCCGACCAGTATGTGTTCAAGGACGTGAGCAACGTCCCCCATAACTGAAACCACAAAGGGCGTCCTTGGAGGATACAGAGCGACAAGGACTTCAGACGTAACTTCAAATATCTCCAAAGGAAAAGAGTCGTCGCTGCCATCGGAAAAGTCGACGTAGGACAGCAGAGTAGTGAGGACCTTTGGATTTCGAGATAACCTAGATAGAACGGTTGCATAATTAACATACACCCCCGGGGAATCGAAGAAAAAAGCCGTACATTTCTGCCCCATCTTCGCCAAGTCCCTTCACCAGGCGCATAACAACAGTGGTCGTTCTCACATCCACCCTCCCAGCCATCAAAATGGCTTCCCGAAGAACCCCATCCCAAAGCTCCGTCTCGTCTTCC
>CEMH01204200.1:21519-32429 GCA_001179725.1 Macrocystidia cucumis | reverse complement strand
TCAACGGTGTCTCGGTCGAGACTTTGTGCCTCTCGGAACATACCCCGAATCGGAAACATTTATTTTGGCTTCCTCCTTGTGCATCTTCGGCGTCGGGTTCTCCACCTCCGCATCACCATCATCCTCGTCATCCAACTGCTCTTCCTCCTCGGCGCGCTTCCGTTTCCCGGGTGATCTTCCTTTGGTCTTCGAATCACCCTCCTTTTTCTTGTTGGCCGGAGGTGCGACGAACTTTGGATACTCTTCCGCAATAGTCCTTTGAAACGCAACATCATACCCCACACATTTCATCGTCCATATACTCAAGCGCTATATATATGAGACGATCCATTCAAATCTCCGAAATTCACAGGGCATCAGAGGACCACGCACCAGCCTCCCTGTCGCAAGAGCTTCCCTCACTTTTTCCCCCGTGGTATGAAACGCGTTGGCTTTATCAGAAAGAGCCTCTTCAACCTCGTGCACCCTCGCTTTCCGTCCTAATTGCTCCCTCAATATGATCTTCGCTCTTGACCTCCTCCCATAATGACTCTTCAACGTATCCGCAACCCACACATCATGAACCTACACCAAACCACATCAAAAGCCAAATCCCAGGGGGGGAGGGCGCACGCGCTCTCGAAACACAAACCTTGGCACTCTGAGATAACCACTCATCCACCGTCATCGGCGGTGCCACCGCCATCTTATACTGACCCATATAAAGCCAAGCGTTCGTATCCAAGCACGTAATCACACGTTGAACCTTTTTCCAACCCCCATCACCCTCTTCCTCCTCCTCACCCACATACCCGAAATACATCCCCGGCGCTCCAGGAACCTGCGGCGCATACGGATTGAACGATAAATTCGGGAACATGAAATCGTCCATCCCGTGCTCGGCTAGTTTGGCTGAGCGGATGGTAGGACACATGCTTTGCGTGTTGCCCCCGAATTTGTGGGATAGGAAACGTCGGGTGGAGTGGACTTCTTGGGTAGCACGGTCGAGGTCGATGGGGTAGAGATCGAGACCTATGGCGAGGAGCCGTTCGCGAACGGTGTCGTCTGAGAACGAGAATCCCTGTCCCTCTTTTTTCTTCTTTGCTTTTGGCTAGAACATATGAGAACACAAACAAGAAATAGACAATTTGTAAAGTGGGAAACACTGGAGAGAGAGAAAGTAAACAAAGGGACCAACATTTTTGAGCTTTTTCAATTTTTCAAAGTCTGCTTTCTTGTCCTCTCCCTTTTCCAATTCGGACACTTTTTCGTCGTCCAATCGCTTTTCGCTTCCTGGTTTCTCCTCCAGAAATTCAGTTTTGACGGGAGCCTGCACTGAGGTTCTAGCTTCCTGTTTGACCGAAAGGCTAACGCTCTCTGCGTCACGGTTGGTATCGATTCCCCCCATAGGCCGCGTCAAATCCTTGGAGGGTCGGTAGTGGACGAGGCTGGGGTAAAGAACAGCACAGAGCAACCCACTCAACTAATTGCAATTCTGATCTGGTCTGGTGGGAAATTTGCAAATTTGAACCAACATAGAATTCGATCGCGTCGATTATCCATTGTATGTAATTTACGTCATTCAACACACAAGACGATCGACAGACGCGAATGAGCATGATCAGAACAGGCGATCGTTTTGCGAAGCGTCGGACATGCGATCTTTCAAGAAATGGGACAAGGAAGAAGGCAAATAAGACTAATAGATCACTACCTTGCTCCGCTAGGACGAGATCGCGTGCCCCTCGGAACATATCGCGCTCCTGCAACAGGATCATCATCGCTGGGTGCTTCTTCCAACTCCGAACCCAGTTCACCATCCTGCTCCTCATCCGACGACACGAGATTAATCTCGACACGCTTGCGCTTTCCAGAAGTGGGGGTTTTCCCACCAGCAGCAGGTCGACGAGCTTTGGTGCCTTTCTTTGCTTTTGGAGGCGGGGGAACCCACGTTGGATATTCATTGGCGATCCTGCGTTGAAAAGCGGCGTCATAGCCTACACACTTCATAGTCCACACCGCGATACGCTTCGTTCGAAAGATCAGTCGGGGAACATACAAAGGAAACTGCGAAACACGGGGCGCCTACCTCCCTTCCCATTGCAAATGCTTCTTTGACTTCTTCCAATGTCACGTCGAAATTTCTCTTAGCATCAACTGCGTCTTGTACCTCTTGCGGCCGAGCGGTCCTTCCCAGTTCTTTCCGAAGCCCAATACGAGCTCGAACATATTCATCTTTGTCGTGGCCATTAGCTCGTACATTATGCGCCTGTCCAGAATAAATTTGAGAGAAATGAGATAGAAGGCTGGAGAGATTCCACATACCATCGAAGGTTGCGATAACCACTCGTAAGGTGTCAGGGAAGGCGCTGGAGCCATTTGGTATTGCCCCATATACATCCACACAGGGCCATTCAGACGACAGATAACTCGTTCCTCCTTCGTTGGCCAAGGTTCCGCTGGTGTAAGTTGCAGACGGAAAAAGAGACCGGGCGCCCCAGGGACTTGTGGAGCATGTGGGTTCCACTCCAGAGTGAGATATGCAAAATCGTTCATCCCGTGTTCTTGGATTTTCTCCTCGCGGATCTGTGGAAAGGTTTGCTGCACGTTACCCCCGAAAGTATAGGACATGAATGCTCTGGAGCAATAAACATCCCGGATCTCCTGCTCCAAATCAATTGGGTAAAGATCAAGGCCAATTGGAAGCAGTCGCGCTCTGATACTATCATCGTTAAGCTGCAAGTTCCCCTTGAGTTTGAGCTTAGGCTAAGATGAGAGCGGCCAATGGTCGCAATCAGGTCCAGAATCTTCAAGTGTTGGCAAGGCGTGTACTGACGTTTTTAAGTTTCTTTAGCTTTTTAAAGTCCTCCTTCTTTTCTTCTTCCAGCTTCAAAGCGTACTTGAGAGTGGGCACGACGACGGCTTCCATGAAGACGCGTTGCCTTTTTCTTGGTTTTTCGTCCAATAACTCATCTGTGGATTCACCCTTGACGAGAACCTGCGAGATAACATATTTGGGGCTCTCATCCTTCCATCATGACTATTGTTGGAGAACACTTCACGTACCCCAGTAGAAACGACCATTTCCTCAACCTTCGGTACGCTACACACCTCGTCGATCGCCACATCGTCATCTTCCTGCTTGATGTTCGGCATTATAGAACATAAGATAATATTGGCTCGAAATGTGAGATCAAGTGGACGCCTTGTACAGGTCAGTATGAGTAGCGGTTGATGTTAATGCACGACATTCTAGCTCTTGCTACGCGAAGAGGAAACCGTTGGTTGAATTTTGAGATTTCGTGGGAATAACCCCCTTTTTTGTGAAAAGAAAACTGAATTGATTCCCTTGATCGGCGAATTTTCTTACTCCCTGACTTAACCCTCACAACGGAAGGAGGAAATCTTCTGCATAATTCAGCGTGACAGTGCTGGAAATGTGTATGAACAACTTAGATATTCTTGCGCGGCGATGAAGATGTGTTGGCCACCGGCCACCTTTCTCGTGTTAGAACTTGTTCCCGTCACTCACAGAGTTGATCACGCGCCTGCAGCACGACAGATACGATTCAGCTCACCCGGTCTTGCTCGATTAGCTACCTTCCAAGGGCCGAGGGGATTTAGGCCTCGTGGATCACGTTTTCCTTTACGCCCTACTACTATCACACATTCTTGCGGTCAAACTTACTCGAAACAAACCGATATACGCCCCACACTCCGGAGAAAGACCCTTTTGCGGCCGTCAACCACGGAGACTGCAGTGTTCGGTTCAACTCATTCGTGTACGATCACGCATCCAGAAGAGAGCGACCGGACCACGCAGTAGAAACGGGACACTCAAAGTGCATGCGGACCGCCATTATCATCAAGAACAGGAAACATCTCGTTGCTCCCAGTGTGACGGCTCTCTGGCAGCGACCCTTGAGCTGGGCTGGGGAGAAGTTCGATGGCAGCCTTGGAAGCACCTGAAAATTAAAAACTGGTCACCTGTCGCTCTCTGAGATTCATTGGTCTCATTATTAGCAGCTTCGCCTGGGTTAAGCTTCCAAAGGTTTCTAAATCCCTCTTCGACGATTTAGATCAACACAATTTCATGACACCCTGGTGTTCTATGTCCTTTTCGAAATCACCTCTCGTTATCTCTCTTCTCGCTCGATGAGGTGAAAATCAATTTAGCACTCTTCTCCAAATTCATCTCTGCGTCCTCCTCACGGAGCTAGTCCGATTGTTGCACCACTGTTGGGGGGGAGGGGAGGGGGAGGAACCTTCATGGGTAAGCGAGGTGATCTGATCGAGTTTATACATACCCAACGCCGTTTTCAAATATTCCGTCAAGCACCCAGAGTAGACCAACCTTCGTCTTCTTCTCCTCGAGACTCGCCGCAGAGTTTTTTTATCACCAACCTGGGGAGATCTCGATGTGTGCACAGCCCCCTCTCACAGCACGCAACTGTGAAGAATGGAAACTGATGATTATTATGATTTACTGCGGGCGCATGACCGTTGATCGGAATTCCAACCACGTACACATCCGTTATCAGTGCCTACTCGATCGTCACGGAACCGTGCCGCGAAGACTGGACATGAGGTATACACGAGGACGATCATAGGGTTGAAGAGAAGCTTTTGATCGTGAAAGAATGAGGAAATACGCTTTCTCATTTTGTCAATGTCAGGATAGATCTCGGAAGAGATCCATCTCTTATCAAGTCCACTGTTTGATATGTTTTTCTCCCTGTCTCAATTCACCGCTTTTTTTTTCGTTCCTTTCATGAATTCCATACTAGCAAAACAGTGAGGGGAAGAAGAAGAAGAAAGACTACTATGAACTCTCCACCACTCCTTCACTTTCTTCAGAATACACTTCAAATGAAATTCCCTTGATCACGAACACCCTCACCCCAGGGCTGTGTATCTTGGACGTCTCGACAAGTTCCGGAATCTTCATCTGCACGTCCTTCCATTGCCTCACCGCCCTCAACGACAACCCCATCGTCACGCGCTCCAAAGTCGGAAAAAGCGCCAACCACCGACAAAACACCATCATATTATCCTTGAGTATCTGAAAAGCGTTCACAACGATATGCGTGATCCCTTCGAACGACCTTGCGGTGTCCTCCACTGCAGCATCAACATCCCTCCGCATCGTCCAGGCAGAGGAAATGTGTCGCGTAAAATCGAAAGTGATGTCTGGACAGTGCCTCAAAGACGCGAGCAGGGATCGAATTTGCGGTGCGTCCGTATGGGCGGAAAACTCGACGCTCAGGTCCATAGTCAAAATATGGATCGAACGAAGAGAAGGGAGACCAGAGGTGCGGAGGAAGGTTAGGACATGTCGACCAGGCGCCCGAAGATATTCGAGATTTTCCAACTTGGGAATAGGGATGCGAAGGCGATGGGGGATACGGAGAGCGGAGTTATCGAGCGAGAGGTGGGTGAGATTGTGAAACCGACGGAGAAAAGCAAACAAGGTGGTGATTTCGATAGTCCGGCACTGATTCACCGACAGACGTGTGAGAAGCCTGGGTTGCAAACATCGAGCGATGCTTGGTAGTATAGCGGACCAAATGCCATATGATACGGTGATGTTGGAAAACTTGAGATGCGTCAATGGCGTATGCTTCAGGAGGTCCAGAAGCCAATGGGAGCATGGGGGAAGGAGGAGGGTCATGGACCGGATATCGAGGCTCTCCAGATGCCTCATGGCCCGTGCCCGAGCGGAGAGATTCATCAGTATAGTCCTGTCCCCTTGCTCCGGGGAACGATGGTATTCCCATCTATCTCCATGCAAAGCCGAAGGCTGTGTAAACCCGAAAAACCCCTTGCGCGCGCGCTTGAGTCTTGCAGCCAACGCTTGCCGAAACGAAAGTCGCTTGAGAGCATAACTCTCCGTCAAAAAGAGCCCGTTCCTCACCACTAGCTCCGAGCACGATCTCTCAATGATGAGATTCATGAGCCGCCCAAACGTCGTCGTCCACTCCTCCAGAAGCGCGTCTGACCCCGCTACCCCACTAAAATCCATGTTCGATTCCAAACAGATATCCACCAGATCCACAGATTCCAGCCGCTCCAAAAGTGCCGCAAGTCGTCGCAGTGGCGGGAAAAGGTGCCTGGTATCACATGGAGATGGGTGGGAAACGAAGGTGCAGGAAAGAGATTTCAATGAGGTGAGATCAAAGTCTACCAAGAGGGCTGAAAGAGCGTCAATGTTTGGACCTGGTTCAAGCTCAATTTTGACGGTGTCGTACGGCCCAGAAAGGCCGTAAACTGAGAGGAAGAGAGGCAGAGCTATCGCGTGCAGGCGGTGGCACGTCCTGGTGAGGGCGAAGAATTCATCTTTCCCGATTGTTGGAGAGTCCTGTAAGATATGCAAGAGGAGTTCGTCAGGAAGACTGAGCAAACTGGTACTGCTGGGTTGGAGCAGGGAGGTCATTTATCAACAACACGAGCATGTACCCTGTGGGTTCGCTTTTATAAAGAAACTGAAAGAAGCGCCATGAAACTAGGATTCTGATCAGGGTGTCATGCGCGAAAAACTGTTTCGGCCGTAGTCGAAAAAGCCCCGAGAGTCACGGTCTCGTGAGGGTCCGTAGCCAGCCATCATGGCAGAAATGATCCATCAAATGTGTCCACTACTTACGTGGCTTCGCTTCCTAAATTCAAAGTGGTGTCCTTGCAGACTTTAGGTTGAAATTATCAAGAAAACTGCTAACTAACAAGATTTATGTACCAAATACCAAAAAAAAAAAAAAATTGAAAAAGATCTTGAACGTCAGTTCGACATACATCGTCGTTATGGTAATAGGTCGTCGTGTCATCAATCCTCCTCGTCTGGGGGAGTTCCGGTCACATCCACTTTCCCCTTGGCGTTCATGGTAGCATCTTTGACGCTAGCGTCAACACCAGCTTCTTCACAACCACTAACTTCCTCCTCCCACAGACCAAGAGTATCTCGAGGCATCCAGACCGTCCTTTGAGGTTTGTAGGCTGCGGGAGGCGTGAATCCCGCCTCCTCTGGAGTTGGTGGGTTTTTCTTGTTTGGAGGTGATGCGACCGCAACGGAGGTTCGCATATCCTCATGGATACTACTCTCGGCTGTGATATACCCCGTGGCCCTGGGTGAATCCACGCTTGATATCATCGAAACTGTTCGCTCCTTCGCTGGTCCTGCTCCGGTGTCTTCTGGAACGGCGCTCGATTGTTCATTAACAACGGCCAACTCAGAATTCTCGGGCAAGTCGTGGATTCGTGACCGGTAAGTGTATTTGATATACACGTTGAAAACGATCTATGAACGCAAGGTCAGATGCAACTTTTAATTTTCAGAAGGGTCTGCATACCGTGATGACGATTAATGCGACAGCAAGCGCACCCTCGGGCAACGAGCTTGCTTTCCCGCGTTCATTTCTGGCGAGGAAGAATAAGGCTGCGAGGCAGAACTACGCTGTCCTTTAGAAGGTGCACTGGAAGGAGCGAAGGCGCATTTATCTTACCTCCTGAACGTATAAGGCAACAAAAACGTGTTGGATGGCCTTGGGGAAAAATAACCCTCCAGTGTCGGTGGCGATGTTTTCTTCATAACTCCACAAGAAAAGATACTTGTACATCATGTACAGCCCAAAGAACATTGCGCAGGCGAGGCCATTCATAACCGGCGAGATGATCGAATATCCCAATGCTGAGGCAGATTTGTGTCAATTTGAGTCTGAAAAGACGAGAAGGGACGTACCCATCAAAGTAAGCAAAGTCGTCATTGGGAAAAGCGTTCCCCACTGCACAGTGCGCTGCGCATACTTAATCCCATATACAAACCGTGGTGTACTGCCGAGAAGAACGAGCTTGACGTAGTAGACTGCGAGATCGACTATTTGCAAGAAGCCACCCCCCACACCTGAAAGGCCTTGGAGTAAAACGTATCTGTCTTGGGGGTGAGTGGTGGACAAAGATTTA
The DNA here is from genome assembly GCA_001179725.1 of Macrocystidia cucumis. Taxonomy (NCBI): domain Eukaryota; kingdom Fungi; phylum Basidiomycota; class Agaricomycetes; order Agaricales; family Macrocystidiaceae; genus Macrocystidia; species Macrocystidia cucumis. Next base: position 24,500 of record CEMH01204200.1, on the reverse strand, counting down.
CAAGGAATTATTTACGTCAAAAAGAAGGTGCTTGCTTTGGGAAGCCCGGTGGCAAGCAGAGAGGGCGCGGAACTGGGGTCATCCTTCAGCCCCTTGATTGTCGGAACGATACCAGAACTCAAAGTCATGATGAAAAAGGAGTGCTAAGGGGGGAAAATGAGATGTGTCCGAATAAGAGGTGAAGGGATGAAAGTTCTTACGACGACTTGGAAGATGAAGAACCGTGTCATCAGGGACAATTCCACACCTGTTCGCTTTGGAATCCCTTCGAGTTGTGCAAATCGCCGCAATACGATGGGGAGAAGCATCATGAGAATTGCCAAGAACACTGGGGGTAATATACCCTGGAGCAGAACTGATGAGTACAGTGCAACTGGAAAGAAAACGGCGAGCGTACAGAGATGATGCCAACAACCGGCTTCGGCAGAGTGCAAATCCAACCCAAGAATTTGACCGTGCTGCAGACAGTGTATATGTTGGAGATCACACCGACAAACGCGACTATACAATGCGGGGTGAGCAAGTCAAATGGCGTTAAAAGTGAACACACTGACCAGGAATAGCCCAAAAGATTATCAGCACTGCTGTCAAGGAGTAGCTGATTGCTATGCAGATCTACTCCAACTTAAATTTTTCATCTAAGCCGGATGTCACGGACAGCTCACCATTTTCATGATGCGATTGACTCCCAAATTACCCCAAATCACGTCCTCTGGATTGACATCTGTGTATCGACCACCTGAAAATTGATAGCTTTGAATAACTTGTGGCTGCATGTCAATGGGGATGCGTACTGATTGCATAGTGCCTGTCGCGTTCCAGAGCTCGTAATGCTTGACGGGCGGCGTTGCGCGTATGGAACGTGACAAAAGCGCTGTTCAACAACGGATATCCTTTGGCATCTTTCGAGTTTTCGTCGACGAGAGGAGTTTCCGCGTTGTCTTGGTCGATTTTTGCATCCTGCTTCTTCAGGTCGCCCTCAGATAAAAACGCGCGCCTTTCCTTTTCCAGTTCCTCGGTGCAAGTGCGAATTTCTTCTCGAGCCCAGTCAATCGTGTCCACCTTTTTCCCAACGAAAGGGATCCAACCCAGTCGGTGCTGAGGTCGTTTCTCCTTGGGAACTTCGGGCAAACGCTCTTGTCCGTTTGTAGCAGCGGCACCTTCGAGATCCGCTTCGGATGTCGATGTCGTTTTCTTCTGATCCTCCTTCTTCGGATTGGGTGCCTTCGCTGCAGCTTTTTCAGCGGCAAGTCGCTCCTTGGCAGCCGTCCTAAGAAGCGCCGTTTCTGCAGATTCCAACTTGGCGCACGCATCCAGACGACGGTCGAACAATTTGGGCATTTTCTGCGTATTTCTATGAATGGATCCCAATTATGAATAATCAAGAACCCGACTTTAAAAAATCATAAGCACGTACCGATTTATCCAGACTTTCTTGACACCACCTGGAATATCCTTGAACAATTCCAATAAGGAGGCTTTCGAACGGTGAGACACAGGTATTTGGGTGATCAGGAGGGTGGTTGCCTGAACCGAATGGGTATATTGGGGATCAATAAGGTGCTGCTGGCGCATGGCGACAAAGTTTTCCATTTCCTTCCATATCACAAAGAGGACCCAACCTGATACCGATCTACCGTGTCAGCAAGGCATCCGAGGGGGGAAGCGAAAAAGTGGCGCGCACCAGTGAAAAGGTACAGGCAAATGATGTGCGCCACGTAACGAATTTGTTTGTCGGGTGAAACATTGCCAAAGGCAAAGAGGTCGAGCCCACTATTATTCGCCACCCTGGTACCAACGCTGGTGATTGGCATGAGGATGGGCCAGGAGATGAACCAAATGGGAAGCAAAATCTTGATCATCATTCGAAGGAATCGGACGAAGAAATACGCGTCGAGGCCGTTCGCTTTTATGATTCCATGATAGTCGGCTTTGAATAAATTGATTGGCCAGGTCCATCGACTGGGGCTCAATGGCTGAATCCGCTTGCTGAAAGCCTTGTAAGCGAGGGTAAACTAGCAGACAAAGGGGCTTACGATTCTTGGGGAACGAGAGTTCGTGGCTCGTAAACACTCTTGAAATATGGCCACACGATGGTAAACGCGACAATTTCCACAGCGAAAACGAACGAGTTGAAGACGAGAGCCGTCACGAACGTCGCTGTTGTAGCTGTTTGAGCCTCATCCACCGACCTAAGAAAGAGTGAGCAACGAAAAAAAAGATGAAAATTTGTGAGAAGGGATACTGACATTGTTGGAGTTGAGAGGTGAGAAGCGGAAAGGGGGAAGGTGTTGAATCTATAAATTGAACATTCTTGACGTCAGCACTCCTCCTTTTGGCTCTGACGGAGTTACAAAAAAGGAAAACCCCTGATCGATCACTTCTAAAAGAAGACAATGACCCCCTCGGTCTCCACAATATCAAGTTCACATCTTTTCAGCTCATACTGGGAGCTGAATCTATACTGTAGAAATACCGTACCGTACTCACTAGTGGATAGCAGCATTGCCAAAGTCTGAATCACATTGTCTATTTCCTTCTTCGGATCAAACACCCCTCCGTCCTTTACTATTTTAGGCTACAACAAGCACAAGAACATCCGCCTCAAACTCGCTCCCGACGTGTGCAGATCATTCCGTTCACAGCAAATCTATCTCCCCGCTCACTGCATCTGAGACGGTGTGTGTTGAATAGCAAAATCGTTCGTCTCGACGTCGTACCTGGAGGCTGGGAACGCCACCATGGTCAACGAGGCCGGGATAGGAGGTTCCCGCGACAGGTCATGCGGATGAAAAAACCCCTCTCGATTCAGATTTCCCAGCCGATCTGATCCCCTCCTCACCGTTTTCATCACATTCCTCACCAAATTTTTGCAAAGATCCCTTGCCAAAAAAAAACAACAACACAAGGGGCAACCTCCGAATGCAAATGAGACGCGCGAACAGTATGTCATTGTCATCCATTATTATCCCATGGCCATC
>CEMH01204200.1:0-21428 GCA_001179725.1 Macrocystidia cucumis | reverse complement strand
TTTATTTCACCGCCTCCCCGATTTTGCGAAGATTTCAAAATGCCAACCAAAATCCTGCTTCTCCTCGGTTCCTTCTTCACCGCTCGCTTCACGCCTGGAGACAACACCTCCGCCGGTCGTCCCGGTTGCAAACCTATTCCCTCACTGTTGTCGCTTGCCCCAGTCATCTCTGTTGGAATCGATTGGTTCTGCTGCTGATTCTCCTCGTTGGTCGGTTCGACATATCCCAACGAATTCGTGCTCGACGTCCCAGGCGTGATGACAGAACGGAACCCCAAAAGCGAAGAACGAGGTGGGCAATTCGACACGACGAGCACAGGGACCACCATCGTCTCACGCTCCACGGAATCTTGAGACGCTCCGGAATCTCGGTAGGAAGATGTAGAATAATCCGAAGAGCTGACAGAAAACTTGCTGCTTGGGAAATTCGAAGTGATGTCCATCACCTTCTCGTTGTGGCGAGGAACCACCCGCGCGCCGTTTCCAAGTTTCCGCCCGTTCGCTTGGCTGGGATCGGGGGCTCGTATCGTGGAGGGCTGGACCAGACGAGTCCATCCGCTGAGGGGCCTGTTATCAAGGAGTGACTTCGAAAACCTAGATTTGGGGGTTGTTGTGTTGTGATCGTGGTCGTGACCTTTCTTTCTCTTCGAGAGTAACTTCCCCATCATTTCGTGCAAAAATGCCAATAACAGGATCGCGGCGAAGCATCCTGCAACGATAGTGCCGATGATGATGAGCTTTCGAACCGGTGCGGGGTATGGTCCATGATGTTCAGAGTCTCCCGTAATTTCATGCGTTTCCGAGTCCGCTGTAGGGGGATGTTCAAAGTTTTCCTTCCACTTTCCCTCTTCAGATGATGGTTCCTCTGTTGTCGCAGGGTGGAGAGATTCGATGGGCGGGTTGAGGCGAGGTGCTCCGGGATTGGCCATAGCGTCGAATACTTGCCCTACTGGTGGCAATGGTACGTCTTGGCCGTTGTTATTCACCAGACCGTGATCGTTGAGCGCGTCAAGGAACCAATATTGAGGTGTAGGTTCAGATTCTGTGACTGCTTGTCGTTTTCGAAGATGAGTCAATAGCTGTGCGGGAGGGGGTAAAGGCGGTGGTGCGGGCGTGTTGGTTCTGGAGGTGGCAGAGGCAGAAGAAGCAGGTGCACTAGAAGTTGCCTCAGTCGAGGCTATGGTAGAGGGCGACGCCAGCGATTCAGAAGAAGCGGGGGCTGAGGCTGCCAACGTCGCGAGGTGGGTAAAGATGACGCATGAGAGGACGATGAACGGGGAACGGGGGGCGGGATACATATGGGGTTTAACGAATGTGGTGCCGCGTAGGCTCGAATTCGAAGCGAGTGGCGAGTTTCGCTCTATGAGCGGGGTGAAAAGTAAGAGATCAATGAAGGTTGCTCGTTCGAGACAACGTTAGATATAGTCAAGAAGTGGCTGACTAGATCGGCGATGACCACAGGTGGCGGGATGAGAGAATCATATCCCACTGTACACCAAATATGTGTTATATTTGAATGAAAAAGACTCGAGAAATTACCAATGGATCTGCAATAGAGGGAGACGCAGATGGAAACCTTAAGCTTTCAGCTGCACAGGAGGAGAGCAGTGGATGGTCGCTACATGTGTCGACAGGACAAAAACACGGGTTGACCTTTCAGTGCACCACGATGGAGTAAAATATAGCCTTCTAGTGAATGTCGCTCTCGAGACCCCCTTCTAGTGGTCATCTCAAGTCTAATATCAGGGCAGAGAATCAGGTTTGTGTCAACCATAACAATTACCTGAGATCCAAGCAACCATAAACATCTCCTCCCCACGTTCCCCAAGGCCACTTTAGCCGCAGACATCATAAAGCCATGTCGGAAGACCCCTATCACGCCGTTCAACAAGAGCTTCAAAGTGCTCTACAATCTACCTCCCAGCTCCTCACTTCTTACCTTCGAATACGAAGCACTGCTCGAGAAGAAAGCGAAGAATTGACATTAGCGCGAAATGAAGTCCGTTGGTCGCTCCCCTCGCTCCCAGTCTAACCGATAACACCCAAATTTCTACCTACTAACCCACGAATAGTTGATATCTACCCTGGAAGAACTAGAAACGGACTTGGAAGATTTGGAAGAAAGCGTCAAGTAAGCAACTCGTCTCCAACAATCCCCCCACCACCACTTCTTGAACGTTAAGGGCCTCCGTCTAGAATAGTAGAATCCAAGGATGCCAGCCTGTTTGGTCTCACAGACGCGCAAGTCCAAGAACGCAGACGTTATGTCGTTCACGTGCGGCGCGAAATCGAGGTACGCAACTAAATATCTCTTTTGGCGCATCTCATCAAAAACATCTAATCACGCATGCATGCACCTCCTTTCCTTCCCCCCCTCCCTGCCTCCGCCCCTTGTCTTCTTCATGTCTTTCCAACGCAAGTCTAGAACACGAAACACCAGCTTTCTTCTTCAGGAAGCTCCTCACGAGCCAGGCTCTCGCCAACCTCTCCTCATCCTCTACAACAGCCGCGTAATGGAAGTTCCACCGCACTCGTATCAGGTCAAGATGAAGAAGAAGACCATCAAGGTGCTTGGGCGGCTCAAGAACAACAAGTACGTTCACTCTCCCCCTCTCTCTATATATATATTTGTTCGTATACCAAGATTAATGTCGTTGGCAAAGATGATGATTCGCGAACAAGACCTTGCCATCGACTCAATATCGGGTACACTCACCACCCTTGCCCAACAAGCAAGTTTAATGGGTCAAGAAATTGGAGAACACAACGAGTCCGTCACCCCCTCCACCTTTTTTTGACTTTGAAAGGAGTGAATGCTCAGCATAATTGCAGGCTTCTCGACGACCTAGAGCAGGGAGTCGATCATACCGACTCCAAGCTCAACGACGCGATGCGCAGGATGCGTAAACTCCTCCGCGAGTCGGAAAAAAAGGGTAGCGGTTGGTGTATCGTTCTCTTAACTATAGTTTTGATCCTCTTATTGTTGGCCGTAATACTTGTATAACTGGGGCGTAACGTTGGTCAAAAAGGGCGGACAGGAATATACCATTCATCAACTTCGCATCTAATTTATTATGAAGCTCGTTTGTGCGGGAAAAGCATGGTCCGAACAGATATACGAATACAGCACTGTGACAACAGGCAAACGCGGAATACATACACCGTAGTGTTGAGGCTCGAGACAGGGGGATCTGTGGAAGCGCAAAGTACAAACTAGAAATAACAAATCCTGGAAGTCCGACGGGTAATACCAAGACTGCATGTAGTAAGAAGACTCAAGAGCCCACTCGTCCCAACCCACCTCTTCTCTCGACGTCAAGTTCGATTCCTTCCGCTTCAACAGAAGGTCCCGGCGAGGGATTCCTCGTGAAGCTCAACCCCCTTAGGAAGTTTGAGCCCAACAACCCCGACTGAGGGCTACGAGTCGAGGTGTTGGCGTCAAGCACGGCAGCACCTTCAACGCCACTCTCCTTGCCTTTATCCTCCCCGCTAGTGATGGACGCCTCCGAAACTGGCGGGGGAGAAGAGGTGGTGATGCGGAGCAACGACGAATATGCTGGATGTGCACAGTTTAACAGAAAGCCACGACGGAACAAACTTCTGGAATCACTCACGTTGACGGCAAACAGGACAGAACCACCCTTTCGCTTTTCTTTTCCTTCTCGTGGTGGTGGTCGGAGCTGTTGCCGCGGCAGCCGTAGTTGGGGTGCCAGTCGCCCCTTCGGCGCCGGCTGCTGCCTCGCCCGAGGGTGCATCCCCACCGACAACTGGTTCCTCGGCTTGAGTGATGTTCCCTCCTGCTCCGAATTCTACCATGTTGAGGGCACAGTCTTTACAAGCGACAAGGTGTCGGCATGGAAGGAGAACGACTTCACGAGGAGAGGAAAGGCAAAGAAGGCACTCGGATGAGGGTTCATCCTCTGACGCAACTACAGTAGTAGCTGCTGCTGCTTCAGCCATGGGTGGGTAGCTATGTAGATCAGCAGCCTGAGGGAGGGGCGCAGTGGGTGTTGCGCTGTGAGTAGAAGTCGTAGCCGACGATGCGAGTCCGTAGATTTCATGCAAATGGAAAGTATGGGGCCCAATCTGGTTTCAAGTATAAGGAGGTGCAGATGTTCGTAAGAATAAAGAGACGTACAGTCGCTTCTCGCTTGACGACCTTGACAACCCACGGACGAGTATCCTCCTCCTCTGGTTGACTATCATTCGAGGGAGATCGTGTGCCGAATCGCACAACATGAAGGTAGGTCAATTGCTCGTTCGGGGATACTAATTCCGCGCCCTGCTCATTGAGGGCAGCCAACCGGATGATGACTTTAACACCCTCGTCTGGATCGTCTTTCCCGTCCTTGTGTTTGCCTTCGCCATTTGTCACGGGCTCTCCATCAAGAACAGCCAGGGCTGGCCCTGCTACGCTTCGACCCACTGGAAGACGTTTTCGGAGATTGAAGTGTGTGAATCTGCGACGATTATTGCGTCCTGCAGTAGATGTCCCTCCTGCCCCATCGGTCGTCCCATTCACAGCATTGTGAGAGTCGCCGGCTACGTCTGGCACCACATCTCCGGAATCACCGGTTTCCGCAGCATTGGCTGTGCTGCTATTTCGAGGGTCGGAAGTAGAGTGACTGGGGACATGTTCAAATCTGCCCAACTCGAGGAGGGCGCCTTCCTCGAGCTTGAGTTTCTTCCCAAAGCCACCTTCAACAATGGTGTCAAATACCAAAACCTTGGATATGACGGAGGGGTAATGTTCTGGAACATCCGGATGGCCTCTAGGAAGGAGGACGTGGACGTAGATACCACACTGTGGGGCATCACAATCAAATTCGAATTCCAATCCATGATGGTCCTTATGGGTGGGCAAGGGTGTAGCGTCATCAGGGAGCGCAGTCAGTGGGGAAAGCCTAAGAGAAGGACGCTTGAGATTAACAAGAGCTTGAAGGGTGGTCGTTGGATGTGAGGGCTGTATCGGGGATAGACAGGAGAGAGTGAGGATTCTGTCAGCATTGACAAGAAGCGATTCAGAGAGACGAACCTGGTTGCTTTTCTCTATCCAAGTTCTAATCACATCTGGTGTGAGTTCGTCATTAAGGACTTTCTTCTCTGCGTTGAGTGAAGTCCACGCGGGTCCGGCACTGACGACTCCAACGCTTGGTCCGAAGAGTGGGTCAATCATCTTCTTCTCTTTTGGATGATCTGGAAGGGGAAGTTGCTGCTGCTGTTGCTGTACTTGAGCCATCGTTGTTGTTGCTCTATTCGAGTGGTAGTTAGACTGGTTTATGACAAGAGTGGACGGAGGTGGACTAGAGATGGGATTCCATGAGATGGATCGACTGCTGTCTGTGGGTGTGAGAAAAGTGTGAATCAGGGTTAGGGTTTATCAACCCAGTGGTTTCTCAATAATCAATAGAGGACAAGGTGCCACTTACACCAGGAAGAAATCACCATGTTCGTAAACATCAGTGGGACGTCTTCCTCAATGATGGGGACTTGCGGTGAACTTAGGAGAATATTTGCACAAGATCAAATACTTTAGGGACCATCAGGAGCAGAACTCAGGAGGTAACCCATCACACGTGGTATCGTCGATCATTGGCATGCATAACCAGAAATATAGAGAAAAAACATGGAAACCTCAGCTACATCTCATGCAATGAGCACAACAACCCCACCGGCTTCCTTAATTTTAGCTCTAAAATATAATTGTCAGCGTCTCTTTGCATTCACAAGAAATAATTTTGAACCCACTCGGCTTTCGCTGACACGAACCGTGCTTTCACGATGAAGGGCAAGTTAGGCAGCCTATATACAACGAGATTAGACGCGAAAACGAGAGCAAGAGTACTCATCACTTACTTTCCGTTACCCAACACTTTTCCGTACCCGTGGCGCAGTGTATCAATCACGGGCACAACTGTTGACGACTCAGTCAACCCCTCCTTCTCCGCAGCGGGTACCAAACTCCATAGTTTGTCCACATTGACTTCAGGGCGCCAGGTTGCGTTGCGCGTCAAGTGGAAGTGGCGCATACCGACTTTTCCAAAGTAACCAGGATGGTATTTATCGAAATTAGTTCTGAAAAACGACGCCGTCATCAGGTGGGGAACATGAAATGTATTGAGAGAGCATACCGGTGATGGTGAGCACCACCAGCAAGACCACGACCTCCCGGATGCTTGCGGTGCTTTCCTACACGTCCATGACCGGCAGATACGTGACCGCGGTGCTTGCGAGTTTTTGAGAGATGAGTCGGCATTGTTAAGTCTGGAGCGAGGTATCAGCAAAGGTTTTGATGACATCCAACTTCGGATGTTGGCATCCAACGCATGTTCAACATTCTTTGCCTCAAAAAGAGCAGCATAGCGCTCCAGAACATCGCGAGATAACTTTGGGCATGAATTTTGGGAGAATAGACTAACCTTGAGGTGTCGAGGTCGATGGGTGTGCCGTTGGTGGTGTCCTTGTCCACCAGGTTGGGATCACCTATCACGCCACTTTGACAACAGCCACAAACATAAATGTCAGCTCCTTGCCTCCTGCTCGTTACACATTTCCAATATTCTCTTTCCACCGCCACTATCGTGAGTGACGTTCTCTTTACTCTAAATGTGTATGATGGAGCGAAATGCCAAATATTTATTGTCGGTGACTTGCAAGAATGATCGCCAAATTTTTTATCTGATTTTCCACTTCTTCGAGCCAATATTGTAAAAGCCCTCTAGCTAACACCATCCCCTCAGATAAGATCTGCTCAGGTAGCGGGAATCCTGGATCCCAGTCCGACTTCGGCTTTTTAGGTTTATAAAACATCATGAACGCGCCGAATCGTTATGAACTGTTCGTCCTCGACGATGGCGAGAAGCCGTGAGTCTTCCGAACATCTTGCACACCTCATCTCTTACGCAACACACCATTTATTTCCCTAGCGTCGAAGTGACAGAGGATACCAAAATTCCAAACGCCGCGACGATTAAAATCGTCAAGCAAGATCATACTCTCGGAAACATGCTTCGCGCGTACGTACCCACTTCCTTTCCTCTTTTCTTACAAACAACAAGAACGTCCGAACCTGATCGGCGTCGTATTGCTTTGTTAGTCAACTGCTATCAATGCCTCAAATCCTCTTCGCCGGTTATAAAGTCCCTCATCCGCTTCACCCTTACTTTTTGTTGAAAATTCAAACCGATGGCACCATCACTCCGCAAGAAATCCTCATTCTTGCGTGCAAACAGCTCATCGGTACCATTGCACTGCTACAAACAAAATTCAAACGAGAGTTCTCGTTCAAGGATGTAGAAGGCACTGCCGGCGGTGCAAATGCACCTGGCCAAGCAGGCGGGGCAGGGGATGATCCTTATGGTGGTACCGCTGGAAGCGGAGCGTGGAATAGCGGAAAGGATTATTTGGATTTCTAGCATCCCCCTTTCTGTAACACTTTTGCTATGGCCTCCACTGCAGCACCTACGTGGAATTCTTGTAACGTTATTGTACTGGTATAGAATCATTTAATCTCGTCGCGTGTTGAAAATGGCATCTGATGCCTCCCCTACTTCCTTACGTGCTTCAGCTTTCTCAACCGCTTCTGTTCATCCACAAGCCTCTTTTTCCTTTGCGTCTGGCTCACATTCGCTTCTTCGAGCTCTTCCCTCTCGGCCTTTTCCGTATAAGCGTCGATACACCTTTCCATCTTCTCTTGTAAATACCCCTCTTCCGATTTACCAACAAGGCCTTTCGGATCAGTGTTCCATTGGAAGTCAAAGCCCCAACCTTGTATCCCGCCAGGACGCTCCAAAGAAGCATCTGTGGGTACGCACAAGCCATGTGGGGCTGCAGCGGACAACAACCCTCCTTCTTCACGCCACCAGCGCACAAAATGAACGGCTGCCCGTGCCAAGTCGGGCTCGGCTCCACGTTGAAGCATCCCCATTCGCTGAGAGAGCCGCGTCAAAAAATCATGCAAGTCGTTGGTCGGTGGGGAACCTGGTGGAAGCAGATGCAGATATGCGGGGGCTGTGCGAAAAAGAGTACTCCAGCTGTCAGCGTGGCGTAGAGTTCTCTCCCAAGCAACCCGATCATGGTGTGGCGTGAACGTACCCTGTGGATGCAAAACGTTGAGTCTATAGAGCAGATACGCCGCAAGTGCCTCCATATCGTATAAACCCTCTTTGATCCCCGCTGTGCGAATCAAAAAGGGAGTGTGTAAAAATTGATCAGAACTCTGGCTTTATCGGATTGCCTCACACCGAGAGAAGAATGCATCAATGAAAAGAGGGGTCACAAAACGGCGAAGGGTAAAGTGGTGTGCGTGGGGGACGAGGAAGACGAAGATTAGGGTATTACGTCTACGTACCTATCAGCGCGAGCTTGACTCCTCTTTCGGCTCCTTCTTGGCCCTGTCCAAGAAACGGGAGCATCACTCCAGGAGTGTCAAAAGCGTAGACAAGCGGGCTGAGCGACAGCTTCAGTCGGGTAGAGAGGGCCTGCGTTAGCCCAGGTTGGGCAGAAGTTCGGAAGGCTTTCGGTGTAGCTTTAAAGCGAGAGTTCCGAGGTAAAAGACTATACACGACAGAACAGCGAATAAACAAACTTACGGCCTTTGATACCCAGGTTGCGGAGTGCATTTAGTAGGGTCGATTTCCCTACGTTCGGCATACCAAGAACGAGAACGTTCATCTCCATCGCGTGTGGATACCTTTTGGCTATATCTGGAGGGGTATCAAGCATTTAGATTAGCGTTCAAGGGATGATTAGTTAACCGTCTGAATCACGTTATAAAGGACATCAACATACTTACAAGGGTCTCACTGAGATCCCGAATATCTCTGGGCCGTTGCCAAGAAGCAAAACGAACATGCTGGTCGGGAAATTTCTTTTCCATAGCTCGGCGGAATGGCTGTAGGTTCGCGAAGACGATAAGTAAACGCGTCAAGAATCCTAAATAGTGTGCTCGAACCTCCATGCCCCATTCTGGTACAAGGTCGCGCTTGTTCAAGACGACAATTCGTTCACAAGCATGAGTGTTAAGAATACGACGACCAGAATTATTTGGGTCCCAACCCCGGGCCATGCGCCATTTCTGCAATGCCGCTTCGGGTCGGTCGATTAGAACGGGAAAGAAGGACGAATATAAAAAAACTCAAGTCCGCAAAGGGCACAAGAGTACAAAGACATTGCAACTCAACGGCGACCTAAGGGGTGACGCGTGAAACTGGCAAGATTGAAAGTGCTCACATTCTAACGTTCGGTTGATGCTTGTGAGAGGAAGACGCGAGTCTCGAATTTCGAGAACGACATCTGTTCGCGTTAGAAGAACAGGAAGCAGTCGGGTAAACTTCATCATGTGGCCTGGAAACCAGGACGGGGGAATGGGAAGTTGAGGCATCTGAAGAGGAGTGAGGGAGGTCATTTTTGATATTACGTCGGGACAAAATTCTCCTTCGTATTTGGGGTCCAAGGCGTAGCACTTGGGGAAGTCAAGTTATGGTGGCAGAAAGTGGAGTCACAAACGAAGCCAAGAGTCAATGAAGTCTGTTCAGGCGTTTTGCGCCACCGTGATTGTGAAGGTTCCTTCGACGTCTTATGATCGAAAATGGACATGTATTTACTGTTGTTGCTTTGAAAGGCTTTCGGAACATCGGCGAACAGGATTACATAACAGATTCAACCCAATCCCCGCGAAATTGCCGCTCCGGCACAAATGCCCTTCCCAAGTCATTTCAACGTGGAAGCATACCATTTTCACAGCTTTCTGAGTGAAATTTATAATCCCGAAAGAAATGGTTCAGTGTGACTCCGAATGAATTGCATGGCATGCTCGCTTTGATGATTGCTGTGCAACGCCATCCTTACCGCATGCGATGCATGATGAACAACTCGGTAACCCAGGCGAGATACCCTGAAACCGCAGGTGTAGTTCTATCAGCACATCTTTGATAGGGTGGAGATGGGATGAGATTTTGTCCCGCCGATAGTTCAAGAATAATCCAAGAATAGCTTAGCAGAACTGTAAGGAGGATGGATACACAAATTGCGACCGATATCAATGCAAAGCCAGATAGAGTAGGTGTAAAGAAGCGGCAGATAAGAGAACCGTCGCACCAAAAGAAAGAAGCAAGCGAAAACATATCGATGGAATCTGGGGATATGGGGTGTGGCTGAGATTGACAGCGGGGAGTGAACGGTATTGAACCAACGACCCATAGAAAGTCTAGTAGATAAAGTCAGTAGCCTCTGGAGTACTGTGCTTCCCTTTCGACAAAGTTTTGCGAATTTTGAACCGCTGAGAGACAAGATATTGTGGAACCCAACTACACCCAACCATCCTTGCCGACGCCAATCGCATCAAAGTTCTTGCCGCTGCGCGTCCGTCTTTCCCGAAGGGGTGGAACAGCGTCTAGGTTGATCAACTTCTCTGACGGCGGTGGAGAGCCTTCCACCCATCCTTTCCAACCCTTCTTCACGGCTATCCGTTTTTTACGAACGACCATTGGCGACGACACGCCGCTGCCCTGTATGTCGATGTCGTCAAAGTCATTAGGTGTATGAGGTCTCTTGGACGACGTTCGCGAAGTACTGCCCGAATTAGATGGTCCGGGAGTTGATGTTGAAGGTGATGCTAGTGGGGGCGATGAACTGAGGAGTGGCGGTGGTGTAACAGAAACCGATCGTTGCATGGTAGCGATGTGGATAGCAGGACGTGCTCTCCAGAATGATGAGGCCGTAGCAGAAACGGGTTGTGGCATGTGGAGCGGGTTGGAAAAGGTGAACGGGACGTCTGGAATCGTACTGGAAGTGGCATCTGGTTTTTCGAGAGCTCGAGCGGCTGCTTTCGCCCTCTTTCTCTCTCGATCACGCTCCTTCTTCTCTCTCTTCTTGTTTCTCCTAGTCTCCTCATCCTTCTCCACAACTCTATAAGGACCGATACCGTTCAACAAACTGGTCAACACGTCTCGTCCATGGTGAGAATCGAATGCGCCGGCCATGACTGTTGTGGCAGTGCGCCGTATGTGCTTTGAGGTGGTCATGTTGTAGGAGTTGTGAGGAATAAGGATGGCCATCATAATGTTGTAATGGAGTTGGGAGTTAAATAGTTGGGGGGAGGCCGCAGTGGAGCGGAGTCGTGGTTTGGAAGCAATTGTGGCTTGTTGTACTTTTACGGCAATGAACGAAGCATCAACAAACAGACCGCCTTCTCAGCACGTGTTCTCCAGGAACCTTCCACAACGATCGTTCAACTGTTCAAACACCAATCTATCTCCATTCGGTCCTCCATATCAATTTTACTTATTATCTTTTACCTTTATTTTATTATTCCTTGTCACTCATCATTATAGCTTCATACTTTCACTCATTCAATCTGCTTTTTTGTTCTTTCAAGTACAATGGCCGTGGGGCACTCCATTCCGCGCGCTGAGCGTTGGACATCTTGATCTGTTCTCACCCTCTAAAATGATCGACCAATCAGATCAAAGAGAACACTCAATTGCTTGCAATTTTTTTCTTGATGTCCACCTCTGCCCGCTCCTTCCGGCTTTCGGACCTCCTCCATCTCGGCTTGGCCAATCCATCACAGGCGAGAAGCTCAATTGCTGTTACATTTCTCCTGTCCATCAGCGTCCGAATCGCCGAACTTGCGCAGATCCTCGTCGCCGAGCAATGCCAACGTAGCCGCAGCTCGCAGCCCAATCCTGTGAATTTCAATTGTTGTGAGGCGCGCGCTCCCTTTGAACACACCAAATCGGGTTTATGGCGTCTCCCACTGTTGTTGTCGAGCGTGGGACATCCATCAATGATCCATCTTGACTTGGGTCACCTTTGTCCAAACCAGTAAATTATGTACCGGAATAGCCCGGTCGCGGGCAACTAGTTTTTATGTGTGACCAAAAATTCCTTATCTGGGAACAGATGCCCATTGATTCATTTCCATTCCACCGAGTCACTTTCAGGGGTCCCCTTCACGAGAACTTGGCGGTGAACAAAAGGTGCCGCATGTTCAAAATTACAACGCACCTTTGAGCACTATGCCCTCGCGCCTGGTCCCCAAGTCACCCCCAAGGCGATCCACGAGGTTTGCCCACGCGCAGAACGCCTGCTCTCTGGCGACAAGGTTATCAACCTGTGACCAATGGTTGCTACTCAAACTAATTTACTTTCTTGACGAGCGCGACTCGGGCCCTGCGCAAGCCCCCTGTAAGAAACGCCCTCCCTCCGAAGCCGCAACATCTAGCCTCTACTGTGCTGGTGATATTCATGCTTTGGACAGCTCAACGCCTGGTGCACACATTTGGCAAATTTTTGCTCCAATGGCATGTGCTCGAGCGTGATTTTGGCCCCCTCGTTCTCTTCTTTCTCTCTCGCCTGTCTCTGACACCAGTCCGATCTTCGTTTGAGCCAACTATACGGGCTTAGCTCGCCAGCACTTCCAAACTAGATAATTGACCGATCCCAGCGCCGCCACAGGAGCTCGATCGCCGGACGAAAACCAGGTCTGTTCTGTTATCCCTCGCTTGGGCTTGTCTCTCACTGTCCACACGCTCTCGCTTGTTCATTAATCTCGACAAAACAAGCCAGAACTTCTTTTGGTGACTTAGCCCCGGAAACCACAGTATTCTGCCAAGCCGCTTGAAACAAAATTAGTTTGGCAAAAGGGGATTACGTTCGGGCCCGTAAAAACAACAAACAACTATCATCGTGGCTTTTAGCGAACCCTGCTGCGTCTCTCCCTGTTTCATATGTTGGGTTGAGGAGGTGTGCCAGAAGAAGTGTCACCCTTGAGGCTTTCTCCACCCTTGATCCAACCTTCCTGGTTCGGCGTGTCGCGACCTCCGCTGAGCCGTAACACTAAGCCACGCACTTTCACGCCAACTTGGAACGCCCCAACTCCGCCCCAATGTTAACGCTATTCCTAGCAGTGAGTCATGATATCATGATTTCCACCAGAAAATTAGACGCCTTGACATCGCAGGGAGTATCGATCAAGTAGGTAACGGGCTTTCCCGTTATATTCACCTGCAATCTTGCACGTTTTCCACATGAGGTTCATCTCCTGGTCGATAAAAGATCCATTATACAACTCGGGTAATTTGCAGACACGGGGCCAGTAAAAATGTTGATTCCCTCTTACCTGTAATTCTTGAGTGAAGGGGGGACGGTCATACCAGCAACAGGGTGTACTCATTGCTCGTCAACTGATACTCATCCCGATATCAAGAACGTTAACAATTGTTTTGGGGCATCAGATAGATATGATATGAATAAATAGGAGCTTGCAAAGAACAATTCCGAACCTCACTGTTGACACGCTTGTCAAAAGGTCAAATTTAAACCTGAGTGACTGTCGCGCGCGACCGTTGACCAAGGACATCATCAGGCCAATGCGATAAACAGATGAAGTTGGCTTTCCACTTCTGGGGTTCCCCGTAAATGAGCGGTCGGTCGGCGAAGAATCGCCGAAAGTCGCCACATGAAAAAGAGATCCGATGGTCGTGGCTATGGAGGGGGGGGAGAGGACCCCGATAACTCCTCCCCAAAAGAAAAAAGTCACAGTTTTTTGGAATCATTTTGGGCGCCAAAACAGCCTAAACCCTTTCGAGGGATGAATGGCGCAACAGTCAACAATCGACAACCCTCATGTGAGCCAATCAAAGATCATCCCATTCCAACGGGGGCAAATGCCAATATTGGCCCCTCCCCCCTGGATTATGCCATTAGAACCCTCCCCACCGGCGCCGGAGACCCAGGTTCAGATTTTTGAATGGCTTGACCTCGCCCAAAAAGAATCAAAAAATCCAAGAAGGGTTAGAGGGTTCCTCTGGCCGTCGGGAACCTTGGGAAGTTCCTATACAATGTTTCAGCTGCGATCAAAAACGGCTGAGATGAAATGTTGAATGTAAAATAACCTGAACCTTTTGGGTCGGCGTTCTGATAGATCCTGGTATCGCCCACCTGTCCACTAGCATCGCCCTGTTTGTTTTAGGAAGTAGACACGATTGATGGAGATGGAGACTATTGTTGGACTTGGGTAGCACCGCCGTCTAGCCAGAAGGGTACATTTGGAGCCAGGTAGTGTTAGGTGTGCATGTGCATTTCTCTCACCCGTCGAAACTTCTGTTGGATCATTGTTGTTCAACTGATGTTCATTTATAATTCATACAACCCAAACGCTCTCTAAAGATATAATTCAACTAATATACAAAAATGAACGTTTCGCCCAGGTACAAATGGGCTGATTCTGACAGGCGGACCGAGCGATACCGAGAGAAGCACGAGAGTTACGAGAGAACCATATCTCACAAAACGAGCCGCTGGGGTGGTTCCGCCATGGGGCTGTTCGTGATCGCTGGGCTGAAGCTAAGATGAGCCGCTCCGTCCGAGGGGTATGCCTCTTTCATCTTGCGCCAGATCACCCTAAACGCAGAAGCCGAACCTTTCTCGTGGACGAGCATAATCGCAGACGAGCAACCAGGCGGAAATTCGGCAGGCAACGTAGAGTAAGGGCTTGATGCCGGCGTGTGTGTCGTTGATCTTGCCGTCAAGAAGCTCGTTCGTACTCGGGGCGTTGCACTTGGATTCGGGGTCGACAAGTTACTCGCATTAATTGTTGGGGTGGCAGGGCAGTGCGAAATTTGTTGTGGGAAGGGTGAGGTTTGCCTCGGGCCTGGAGCGGACAAGAACTCGACCCTAAATTTGACCGGCTTCAAAGCGACACTCGAGAAAGCATCCAAGGTGTTCTCATCGACTCTGCAGCGTAAAATTCCCAGCAAGTCTCCTGTGGTTGCACCTACCATTGTCACAGGCTCGACAATGACTCCCAAGTTCGCGAGGAACCTCCCGACCTCGATCCGAGTGGTCGAAAAATCATCGGATGAATATAATACTCCGCCGCTGCTGGCAGACTGGTGATTCTTCCAACTGAAAAGGTTTGAAAACCAGCCCTTGAACTCGCTGATGACGGGTGAGGTGACCAGGCGGCCAGTGTCGGCTGACATATTATTTTGACCGGCTGACATCAAAGCAATAGGCGACGCAAGTACTGAGATTGTTGCTCGTCGAGAATAGTTGACGGTGTCGTGGCTCGTGGCTGCAGAAAAAAAATCAGAATTTTATACCGCGAAGGACGCGAGTAAATCCACCGTGTTCACTCACGTTTCTCCCGCTTTTCCTTTTTCGTTTTGGCTCGAGTGACCCCGTCACCCAAGTGAACGATATTTCCCATTTCTCGAGCGACATCCCGCGTCATTCCCAACCCGATTCCAGCTCCGCGAGCTTCGCTTTCTGTAACATAACTCCAGCCATCCTCCGAAAGACTCGAGTTCTCCTTATTATCTCCAGTAGCACCACGAGAGATCACTCGACGGCTGTGGGAGGGTTCTTGCCTTTGAAGGTCCGTTTTGATCTGTGCGTGTGGTAAAGTTGCGGAATCGGTAGTTCCGTCAACCTGGATTTCTGACGGAAGTGGGGGCAGGGACTTCTTTTTGTCCGGTACTGTGCACCGGACGGCGTCGTTATCTGCGGTGGCCATGGCAACGAGGCCGTTCACCTTCTCAGTGATTTCGTCCATGGTTTTCTGGAGTTCTAGATTCGTCGTCTTAGGCGCGGTCAAAAGGGGGAGATCAACAAGAATGTTGCCATCTTGAGAAATCACCGCAGGAGATATACGAGAAGCTGGCGATTGATCATTGGACACAACAATGATCGATTGATTGCTGACGGTGTTCTGGGATAGCTGGCGTTTCGGAGGAAGCGGACGGGGGGGATCAAAAGTAGGGAGTAGCCCAACGGAGCGTCGTTCGACCGCAGGTGATGTCGGCCGAGAAACCTCCCTGGATTGCGGTCCATTTTCGCTAGAGGTCTCTGGAAACTGGACGCTCGAGACTGTGCGTTGGTGGGTATCATGGCGCACAATGGCCATGGGGTGCGAGTACGTGATTCCCCTCTTCGGTGGGAGCGGTCTTGAGCTGCCATATTCTTGACTGAGGGACGAAGCGGCACGCGGGGTAGTGTGAGCAATGGATCGAGGAACTTCTTTGTTTCTGCCCAACAGTTGGCTGGGAGGCGCGCGAGGACCAATAGGGGAAGCAGGCCGTTCCCGTGATGAGGAGCTCGTTGTGCTGCGACTCATGCTTGGGGGCGTTGCCGTTACGACTTTGGAGAGGGCAGGTAATGCGGCGCGGGACGAAACGGGAGACGGTAACAAACGATCGGGGTCGGGCTTTTTGCTCAGCCTAGGGATGTTCAGTTCCCGTCCAGATTCAAACTTCGAGCTACCGATGCTTGGTATGACAGATTCTGCTCGCCCCGACTCTCCTCTGTACTGCGCTAGCAAAAAATAGAAGGCCTTCGCATGTACTCCTTGGCCAGCTGGGGAGCAAAGGTCTCGCTTGATTGAGTCCCCATGTGGATCTGTGTGGCGCCCCCAAATAACGCGGAGAGAAGTTAATAGCTCAGGGTCGATGAGGGATGGAGAGGCCATGGGACGGGCAAGAGTGCTCGGCGATGGGGGTAACGGCGGGTTTGACGAAATGGGGATCATGTTACCGGACTTTGACGACGGAAGGGCGGGAGGCGAGAGCAGCCAAGGGTGAGCCAGAACCTCTGGGATCTTTACTGTACCGTTAGAATCGAAGTTTTTGCTCCAGCGATCAACTGCTACACACCGTAATCCGTTTTTTGACCTCCACGACTAGCATTCGCGAAACGAGATCTTTGGCGAGGGGGTCTATCCAAGGTGGCATATCGTACTTCCCACTTTTAACTTTGCTCAACAACGTGCGGACATTTTTGTCATCGAAAGGAAGCCTTCCTGTGAGCAGGGCGAAGAGAATAACGCCACAGCTCCAGATGTCGGTTGCATTTCCCTGGTATTTCTCTCCATTGACGATTTCGGGACTAGCGTAGTGAGGGGAGCCACAACTTGTCTCCAGCTGTAGTGACGGGGGTGCAAAGGCGGCCATACCCCAGTCGGCGATTTTGAGCACGGGTGGCTCGATCGATGCAATAAGAATATTCTCTGGTTTCAAATCGCGGTGAATAATTGAGAAAGTATGCGCGTAATTCAAACCGTAGATGATTTGTTTGAAAAATTGGAGAGCTTCGTTGGGTGGGAGTTTGCCTTTATTGACGAGAAAATCGAAGAGTTCTCCTCCTTCAACATACTCCAAAACGAGGAATAATTCGTGGTCACCCTCGTAGACGTCGTAAATTCGTAGGATATTGGGGTGGTTCATCAATTTCATCATAGTAATTTCGCGATCAATGCCAAGGCGTTGCTTCTCAAATTTGGCCTGCTGCGTAGATAAAGACGCACGAGAATTTACCAAAGGGGCGATGGGAAGAATCTTGACCGCGGCAAGCTGTCCAGTGCGCTTGTGTTTAGCGATTTTGACTCGACCTGAAGCTCCTTTGCCAACGCATTCGCCTAGGATCCAAGGTCCAATGTTGCGCGGGTCAGTCGGGAGGTCGAACGCTGACGACCCTCCAGCTGCGGCTTTCTCCTTCGCCCAGCGAGTTCCCAGGGGGGCGACATATTTGATAGGTGGGGCGCGTGGTGGGCTTGAGCTAATGGTAGGCATAGTAGGGTGAATAGTAGTGTAGAATTAGGTTTGTGTATGGTATAAGGCGAAACGCTCGACCAGCGGGCAAGATGGAAGTCCTGGTTTCTCGAGAAGCTGTGAAGTCGTTAGGAGCTCTTTGGGGTGACGGTACTTCCGCGCCGAAGATGTGACTTATCACGTGATTTACCGCCGGCTGTGACTCATTACTTGCCGAAATTTGTGTTTTTTTTTGTTCTCCGCAAAAACACATCGTTTCCAACCGTCGCAAGGAGTGCTCGCCTGCTTTGGGTACTTCGTGCATGTTATCAGCTTCATGGGTAGCAACACGACTTTCCACAAGGACTATTTGGGTTGCAGCTCGAGGCAATCTCGGTCGAAGTGTCAAATTTTTGCACTCACATTCGCTGATACTTTCAGGCCCTGGCCCAACGGAACACAACAACACCATTCGTCATTTTCATGATAATGAATCCATCTCCTATCCTCCCGCTCCACTCATAGACGATTTGTCAACGCTAGTCAGGGCAGGTAACTTCGCAGCGGCCCAAAAGTTACTCACACAGCTCACCGACTGTGGCCGGACCCCTCCTTCCGATCGGGTTTACGAGGTCGTTGTCGAGGCAATACTGGTCGGAAAACCTCCATTCAACACAGACGTTGACGACCGGGTCGCCTCGCTGGCAAGTTGGTCTCCACTTTTGCCTCAGGCGGCAGATGAAAACGCTTTATTCCTGCCCTTTGCCTGCGAACGACTTTTCGCCTCTCCCAACGCATCTATCCCACTCCTTGTGGAGCTCGGAGTCGCATGCGCGTCGAAAGGCTACGTGGTAATGGTTAACCGAGAAATAACGCCTATTGTCCTCAAGTGCGCTGATCAGGCCACTCAGGATCGCTATTTACATGCCATTCATACACATATCCCTCCCTCTTCGGTCTTCGAGAGTGACACAGATGACTATGTCCAAGTGACATCGCATGCTCGTGAAGACCCCGTTCTCCCTCTCACCTTAATTGCGAGCCACTTGCCTCCGGTGCTTCCCGAACCCATTCGCAGTGACGGTCCAATCTTCGAGGATGCCTCCTCGTTCGGTTACGAGTCAATTTCCTTTCCGCACTCATACTCCCCTTCCTCTCTGGGTGACATGCTTACCGACCTAGTTGTACGCGGGCAATACGAAATGGGTCTCCACATCCTTCGTGAAGCAGAAGACCTTCATCTTACAGTCCCTTGCAACCCACTGTACGAAATGGCTGCACAAGCATTCATCGATCCCAAAGCCCCTTTCAGTTCGAAGGACCCGCAAGAGGTGGTGGAGCGATTTTCCGCTTGGTTCTCCCTCATTCCCCCGATTCATCATCCTGATTCGCCCCAAGACTTTCCAGAAACCACTCGTTTGATATTTAACGCCCCCCTCACAAATCCACTCCTCATCATTCGCTACGCTTTAATTCTCGCATCGAAAGGCTACGCGCGCACGGTCATCTCACGGGCTGTTCCCCTTATCATGCGTTTCACCACCCCCGAGGTCGGACTCAAATTCCTCCGCGACTTCAATGAAGGCAGTTCAAACTATTGGAGAGAGTCGCAGCCAGAGAATGCTGATTACCTGGTCACAATCACCATGACAGACTCTTACAGTGCGGCTGCCCGAGCTTTGGCTGTGTCAAATCGTTTCGAGGAGGCCATCACCCTGCTCCCAACACTTTCCCATTCAAAGTATGAGTATCATCTTACATCCTTCACCTATGACGTCCTACTTCAGAAGTTGCGGCAAGCCTCGTCCAGCCGTTATGCGGAAGCGATCAATAGAATCCTTGCGTTAAAGGGCTTGCTCGTTTCATCACCCAAAGATACATCTTTTGAAGAGGACTCCCTCAATTCTCTCGCAGAGCTCCAAAATATATCCGTGGAGTTTGGGACGAAGGGTCCTGAGGAATTGGGAAACAACCTCTCGGTGAGCCTGCGGTACCTCAAGCAATCGATGACCTCGCGAACACCTCCCCATCCATCGACCCTTCTCGCTTTTATGGAGGGCTACGCAATGACGGGTCGTACTACCGCTCTGGCGCTTCTCCAGCGCAGGGCACATCGTACAAACAAGAAAATGGCGTCCGTGTTTGCCTTCGCCGAGATGCACTATTACCACCGACGGCGCGAACCTCTTCTGGTGGTTCAGACCTTTGTGGACAATTTCTACATGAGCGGTGTTCCTCGAGACGAAGTGTTGAATCTCTACATGCGCGGAGAACGACTTAGAGAAACCGCTGAAGACGCGATTCCCATCAGATTCCCTGGTTTCGCTATCCCTTCTCGGGGAAAGTTGTGGCCTTCAAGTGGACACTGCACTCTTGTTTGGCACGCGCTTTTGGCCTCGGAACATACATTTCCCGGTGTTCAAAGACTTTATCATAAATTGGTTGAAATCGCGACCAAGGGTAAATCGGGTGAGGACCATAACGGGGTGGGTTACCCGCAGCCGCTACTCCCCCCACCATCTTGGAAATACAACATTGGACCAGCAGCGTTCACACCGTTCATGCGTCGGTTGATGTTGAGCCACGGTGTCCGACAGGGAACGGTCTTACTTGGCGACATGCTCAAATTGGGTCTCCAGCCAACCACTCATCATTTTACGGAACTAGCGGGATTTTACGCTCGAGTTGGAGAGGTCAAAAGGGCGCTCTTGATTCTGAAACGGATGGAAGCCGACCACTCAAAGCCTGACGTTCCCAGCACCGTCATTGACTCAGCCCCTGCAGGCGGACATCCGCAAGCTCCTCTTGGGTCAGAAGCTTCATCACCGGGTACTGCTTCCCCCTCGTCGACCCACCATCAACAACCCTCACATCAGTCAATTGGTGTTTCCCTCCCAAAACCCGATCTTGTCATGTATATTTCAATCCTCCGCGGCTTTCTCATTTCCAAACGGCTCTCCGACGCCGCCAAGCTGAAAGAACGGATCTTGGACAGATATGATTACACCGTTGGCGTGGACAGATACCTAGATGCGGTCTTTTCAGATCTCGAAGAGATGACGAAGGCGGAACAGAAGTCGCTTTTGTAATGCCCTTCAGCAGGACATCGTGGTCTTATGAGTGGCAGTTGGGTCAGGAGGTCGACGGCGTCTTTGTGGCGGTTGGGAAATCTCAGATTTGGTGGTGAAAAGAATTCAATTGCATCTGTAGGTGATCATCTCAATGGTGTCTCCGATCAGTTTTTGAATGACAACTCCCAATTTCTCATAGCCCGATTTTTTGACCGCAAATACAGACTCCAGCCACCGCGTAACAACACCTTGGGTCCTTGACCCAGCCCACTACGCCGTGTTCGCATCCGTACAAAACCCACCTTTGCCGCCCCATAGCACGCCATCGGCGCGCATTGGTCCGTATTCATACACCGCTCTCATCGACCATGCACCCCCTTTCCACGTCGACTCCATACTCCCTGCGGAGCCACAATCATGATCTCTTCCAACAAAGAGGGTGCCGGCATCTTCCATGCCTATCTCAGCGGCGACCCTTTTATCTCTGTCACATCATTGATACGCTCGCGTCAGCAGTCCAATGTACTGATAACGATCTCACAAGATCTGGGTTTAAAGCTCCCCGCTCCCCCTCCTCCTCCAAAAAAAACAGTGCGCAGCGCCGATCATCTCCGAATCGATGTCTGTTCCCATAACTTCGGGTGGTTTATGAGCAACTATTTGAGGAGCTCAAACTCCATGTCCTAAACGGAGCTAGGGGAGAAGCCACTGCAATCACTGATCGTATCCGTCCCCTCTACCCCTTTCCGTCGTGGTGCGTCTTCGTTATCATGACGTTTAGAAAAGAATGGGGGCTCGTCACATTGACATTGGAGTTGCTTGCAATCTG
>CEMH01204199.1:36893-50989 GCA_001179725.1 Macrocystidia cucumis | reverse complement strand
ATGAAGAAGGAAGATCGCCGGACGTTTGAGGACATCCCGCCGTGGGCTAATGGACTGGTCGGTGGGCATGGGAGATCATGGCAATACATAAGGTCGGATCATGAAAATTTGGTTTTTTCAAAAAGAGCTGCTCTCGGGGCACTTGGCTTGATGCTTGCATATGGCGTTATTGAGAAGAAGGAGGGTGATAAGGGGAGGGCGGAGATGCAAGAGAAGATGAAGGAGATAACTCGGGCAGAAATGAAGAAACGGGGAAGGGTCCTTTGCACGCTTTGTGATCACAGAATACAAAAACCATTTGATTGGGACCAAGCAGTGGGTTTTCATCGGTCTTTCGAGTCTGAAGTCTTGGATACTGATGGGTGATACCTCTTAGATGCACCATACACATGAAATGCATGGTTATTCCGGGTTGTCGAAGTCGAATTGGAAGTTGGTGGATGAGAAGACGAAAGCCTAGTTTGAGATAGTGGTATCCTAGTTCGAGAATCTGCGTTAATTTACCTTTTGTGTGACTGGATTGACGACAACTAAGGTTTCACGAGCAGCTTGACAAGTCCAATGAGGCATCTTAGAGATAAATCCCAAGGAACTTTGTGTTCCGCTCCTCAGATCTCTCCAGCCGTGAGCCGTGCCTCGACCTCTTCAGGAATCGGCCCACTCAATGAGGAATTTTAGAGGTGAGGCGATTGGCTCAATTCTCAAAATCCTGCTCACAATACACGTTGAGTATGCAACCGAACAATCAACGTCGGCGTGTATTGATCACTCGCGCATTGTTCATATCATCGTAGGAGTAGCCACATCACAAGAGCTGGTGTATGTATTGTGCCTAAGATTCCTATTTCATGAAAGGATGAGAAAACAAAGACTGGCTAGTGAGTAGCAACTTGCAATAAGCAGAAGACAGCAGAAGACGCGTCATGGTATCGCCAAAAGTCACATCACGTGGTGTTATTCATGCCATTCAATAACAAGCGCCTCCTCGACCCTGGTTTTCTCCTCCTTCCCAGTCACAATCATTGTCAACCTCTCCCTATGGCTCGCACTTCTGGGCGTCGTCGAACCAGTACAACCAAGGTACTGGTAACAAATGATGCGTCGAGTGACGACGAGGAGCTAAAAAATGTTTCTGAATACCACTCCGCTAAACGTCTAAAAGTCTCCACTCCTTCAAGAACTATCTCTGACGAGAAGGCGGCTGTGGTAAGGAAGCCACGAAAGAAGCTGGGCGCTTTGCACGAGATGGTCTCTATGCCACTCGACGTCATGCTTGAGGTCTGCTTCCCATGCCATTTCCCCCATCGAGATGCTGATGGTTCTTTTCCACCTTGATGTCCACCCTAGATATTCGGTCATTTACAACCTCTGGATATCTTGCACATTGCCAGGACAACAAAGGGACTGCGCAGCATAGTGTTTTCTTCCTCCGCGAGAGGTATGTGGAGTGCTGTTTGGGCGAACGCACCTGGTGTCCCTCCCTGCCCTCCTGAGACTCCAGACCCGCGACATGCTAGCATGCTCTTTGAGAACACTTGTCAGGTTGTCGAAGCCTGTGTTTTTATAATCCTCGCCGCTAACCACCGTTCTTTTTCTCTTCCTTTCAGTTTTGCTCGAAGGGCTCAGCAAAGATTTTATGGGTTGAAAAGGTGAAGCTTTGCAAGACTTGCTGTGACACGAAGATGTGAGCGGTCCATGATAGCTCCTATCTGTCTCCACTCACAGGATCTCACGTAGCCATCTAATGGTTCCTGGTCGGTATTCCGATTGGGCCGAAATGATGTGGAGGCAAGAAATTGAACATTTTTTCCCATTGTCCAGTGGTAGGTCACTGTCCCATACTTCGATGCGAGAGGCTCTCACTTTGTTGACAGGAAAAAATCCCTGCCACTACCTCACGTACCCAACTTGGAGCGCGCTAACCGAAGAAGCCAAGGTCAATGCTGGGCAAGAGCTTCGAGGAACGTTCTTGTCGGCTTTGAAGGATCGTTTCGAACACTCATACGAAGTCTGTCTTTGCTCTACATGCGTTGACTTCGTGGGTTGCAGTGTTGATGAACCCATTTCCTCTCAGTACGCAAAGTTGTGCGAAGACTGGGAAGCGAAATGTGCCGTCGAGACGTCGAAAGTAGATGACGAGCGCCGTCGTATCAGAAAAGAGGAGTATGACTTTACCTATTCTCCGCGGCTCTGCATTCACCATTACTCTTACTCAAGGGTCGCAGAACGGTTGAAGGCACTTGGTAGATGCTGATGTTTTTGTCGCCTGACACACCGAACTGATCTGATGGACTCAGGCTGGGAGGACAAGGTGATTGAAAAGGCGTCCTATACTCTTTTCTACCTTCCTGTCGTGAGACAAACCGCAAAATTGACGGATCGTGGTCAGTTCTAACATCTCTTTGACCAATTGTCAACCACTCTTGTTAACTTGAACTCCTCGGCCTAGCCTTTGAGAAAGCTCTCCCAAGGATGACGACTATCCTGGAAGGGGCGAAAGAGATCCTCCACCAGCAACGGTTGAAAACTGTCACCTACCCAGCAAGAAATGCGGTTCTTACTGCTTTGTACAACGAATTCGCCGCAGCAAACCCAGGGACCGTGCTGCCTCCCATTGTTGACGTTGCATGTACACCCAATTTTCGGGACGTCACAGAAAATACTCCCGACGACACTGTCATCACTGCAGAGCATTACGCGGAAGCCATGGCTACCTTCCCTGAATTGTGTCGAGCGTGGAAGCAAAGGACCATTACCCTACTCATCAATAAGCTCGATCCCGCGATCAGGATTGCAGTTGATGCGGACCCAGACGGCACGAACACTTTGAAGCGCGCGGTAACCCTCTTCTACTGTGACGTCTGCAAAAATGTCATCCCAGGTGCCATGACCCTTAAACATAATTGCCGAACAAAACCAACATTCACCCAGCAATATGCTTTACCATTCATCGGGGGGTTGGCTGGGGGTCTGAACGAGCAAACAAGGTTAACTTCCCCAACCCACATGTGCCGATTTGCCGCGAGTGTCCTGGAGCACCATGGTATCGATAAAGACATTACAACAAAGGAGGTTCTTGAAAGAAATGACCGTTTCGTATGTCTTTTTTGTAAAGCAGAAGACGATGAGGATGAGGATGAGGATGAAGACGAGGATGAAGACGAGACTGGGGTGACTTGGCTTGAAATGGTTACTTCATTTTTCGCAATGTGGTCAAGGTGTTCTGATAGCTCTCTTTCCTTGCAGTTAAGTCACGTCAACAGCCAGGTCAAACAAGGGGATATCAGACATTTGGATGCGACAAAGTGGGATCTTGAGGTTGACTGCGTCGAAGCTTGACCTGTTGAACTTCAATAATAGTCCTCTAAACCGAAGTTTGTGGGCACATTTAGAATCATTGCTAGCTTTGTTTTGATACTCCTACTCTACACTAGCATCCTCTCTAACAGGCAAATTTGTGTCGGATCTCAAATTTATCAACGACTGTAAGTGCAAAGGCTTTCTTTGTCTGCGGTTGTGAACGCCAAAGCTTCTGGAGAGTAGAGACACCACAAACCGAGCCGCGACCGTCAACGTCCCGGCACAGTTGCTCATCTCAATTTCACTGATATGGAGGCCAAATCATGTTTTTTTTCCCGTCGTGGCAAGTATGTGACTCATGAGGCGTCATTCGGGTGTATGCGTCATCGAATTGAAGTTCGGACATCACGAAATAAAGTTAGCGCATCACCACCACGGGATGACCCGGTTTCCCAGTCCCTCTATCGAGGTTTCGCCTTCGGCGCTCCCTGCAACATATCGACTTGAACCACTTCAACAACCTTCTTCAGTAAATATAGGTCACACCTCCAGACACCCAGAAAGTTCGGAGGTTGATCCGGATCCGACGGCAGGTGTCGCGAGAAACCTCAAAAATTTTGGCTCGTTTCCCAAAATGGTGGTCGTGGTGCCGATGTAAATTACGCTCGAGGTCATAGTTCGCCCCTGTTGAAGTTTGCCTGGACTCAATCTCAGTTTGTGTATCATCTACTGTGCGACGACACTTTTCCCAGTTCTTATGGATGCACTTCCGGTGATGGCGACAATCTTGGAAGGCAGAGTAACTCCGCAAAAAGTGGCTAAAAACTGTGGTGTTAACTGCTCGAAATGCAATTCTGAACAGCTTGTATGAGGAATACGCCGAATCTCAAGATCCAGGGACGGAGATTCCTCCTATCGTGCATATCGCGTGCACCGCCGAACTCCACGACCTCACGGAAGGGGGCCCGGACGACCTTGTTGTCACCGAGGAGCGCTACGCAGCAGCCATGGGCGCTCTCTCTCGACTCTATCAGGAGGCGGGGGTAACGTCATCGCGGGAAAAGTGACCTGGACGCAACAACCAGTGTCGATATCGTACACAATATCGTACACAAAGTCAACGCTCAACGCTGGAAGCCATTCCCAAGTCCTTAATCGTCAGCAATGTAAGGGAAATCATTGAATCCTTAAAACCTGGTGCCCATGGAAATTGACATCTTATCGTGGCGTTGAACCTGGGTTGAAAAGGCTCAAATACCTCAATCCCCGGCCTATGGGCTGAAGAATGGTTGATGAGCGTTCGTTAGCGAGTGGCTGGCATTCGCCGCGTTGTCCATATCGCCAAAGGTCACGCCACGTGGTGTGATTCATACCACCCGATAAATAGCGGCTCCTCGACCCTGGTTTTCTCTTGCTTCCCCAATAGACATCGTTGCCAACCTCCCTACATGACCCGCACCTCTGCGCGTCTTCGCACTAGCACAACTAAGGTCTTGGTATCAAATGATGCATCCAGTGACGATGAGGACCTCGAAAATGTCCCTGAACACCACCCCGCCAAACGTCGAAAAGCCTCAACTCCTGCCGGAACCACTTCTGACGAGAAGACGGATGTAGCGAGGAAGCCACGGAGGAAGCTGGGTGCTTTGCGCGAGATGGTGTTTATGCCGCTCGACGTTATGCTTGAGGTCTGTTTTCCTTCCGGCTCTCACTCATCTAGACGCTGATGTTTCCTTCCCGCTTTACGTCTGCTATAGATATTCGGCCATTTACAACCTCTGGACATTCTACATATTGCTAGGACAACAAAAGGATTGCGCAGCATTGTGTTCTCTCCATCTGCGAGAGGGTTGTGGAGCGCTGTGTGGGCGAACACACCTGGTGTCCCGCCCTGTCCTCCTGAGATCCCGGACCCGCGACATGCTAGCATGCTCTTTGAGAACGCTTGTCAGGTTGTCCAGCCCTGTGGTCTTATATCCTTCGTCGTTGACTTTTTTTCTGTTAGTTTTGCTCGAAGGGGTCAGCAACGATCATATGGGTCGAGAGCGCGAAACTTTGCAAGACTTGCCGTGACACAAAGCTGTGAGCAGTCCGTGACAGCCCCCATCTGCTTCCACTCACGGATTCTACATAGCCATCTCATGGTTCCTGGCCAGTATTCTGATTGGGCTGAAATGATGTGGCGGCAAGAAATCGAACACTTTTTCCCATTGTCTGATGGTCAGCTGCAGTCTCGATACCCAAATACGAGATCCTGACCTCGACGATAGGAAAAAACCCCTGCCACTACCTCACATATACTACTTCGAGCGCACTGACGGAAGAGGCCAAGCTCAACGCTGGGAAAGAGCTCCGAGGAACCTTCTTGGCTACTTTGAAGGATCATTACAAGCACATGAACGAGGTCCGTCTTTGCTCTCCATGGGTCTTCTCTGCGGAAACCGGTGCTAATCGACCATTTCTCTCTAAGTACGCAAAGTTATGCGAAGATTGGGAGCATAAACGTGCTGTTGAGATATCGAAGCTTGACGACGAGTGCCGTCATGTCAGGAAAGAAGAGTACGATCCTACCTCCCCAATGTGACGCTGCATTCACTTTTGCCCTTGCTGAAGGATCAGGCAACGATTGAAGGCACTTGGTTTGTACTAATGTCCTTGTCGGCCAACACACCGAACTGATGCGGTGCGCACAGGCTGGGAGGACGGGGTGATACGAGAGGCCTCCTACACCCTCTTCCGTCTGCCTGTCGTCAGACAAACAGCGAAATTGACCGATCGTGGTCAGTTTCGAATTCCTTTGACCAGTTCTCAAATATCTCACTCAGCCCCGACTTGTCTGCCTAGCCTTTATGAAAGCGCTCCCGAAGATGACGACCGTCTTGGAAGGGGCGAAACACCGTTACCATCAGCAACGGCGGAAAGATGTTATTTACCCAGCAAGAAACGCGGTTCTGATCGCTTTGTACAATGAGTACGCCGCAGCAAACCCAGAGACCGTACTTCCTCCCATCATCGACCTCGCATTTTCACGCAAATTTCGGGAAATCACAGAAAAGAGTCCTGATGAGCTCACTGTCACTGCGGAGCATTACGCGGAAGCCATGGCTACCCTACCTCAATTATGTTGCAGGTGGAAGGAAAGGAGTATCACCCTACTCGTCGGTAAGCTTGACCCCTCGATCAGGATCGCAGTGGAGGAGGATCCAAGCGGCGAGAACAGTTTGAAGCGCGCCGCAGCCCTCTTCTCTTGTGACAACTGCACCCACATCATCCCGGGATCTATGGCGCTTGGTCATAATTGCCGAAACAGGCCAACATTCAGCCAGAAATATGCTTATCCGTTCATCGCGGGGCTGCCTGGGGGTCTGAACGGGCAAGCGGGGCTAAACTCCCCGACCCAACTCTGCCGATTTTCCGCGAGCCTTCTAGAGTATCATGAAATTGGCGAAGACATCACAACAACGGAGATCATTGAAAGAGAAGACCGTTTTATATGTCTTTCTTGCAGGAAAGAAGAGGACGAGGACGAGCCCGGGATGACCTGGCTAGAAATGGTGTTTTTTCTTTTTCTTTTTCGTGGGTTTCCTGATCGTTCTGATAGCTCTTTCCTTCCAGCTATATCACGTCAACAGCGAGGTCAAGAAAGGGGAGACCGAACATTTGGATGTCTCAATGTGGGATCTCGAAGGTGATAGCGCTATGGCTTGACTTGTCGGACACCTTGAGTAATCCTCCTAATTTCCACCAAGTCGAAGTTTGCAAACACATTTAGAATTATTCCTCGATTCGTATCACATACTACTACTCTAAACTATCATACTTCTTCAGTTGGTCAAGCCGTTTCGGATCTCCGATTTGTCAACGACTGTCGGAACTGGAGGCCTTTAACTTAGACACAACCGCAAACACTGTCGATTTCACGCAGACTCAAACTCGGCCGCCTGCGTCTAAGCACAGTCGCTCGTCTCAATCTCATCAAGTGGAGACCAACTTGTGCCACTTCCATCGTGGCAGGTATGACCTGGAGGAAACGTCGGATAGGTATGGGCGTTATCAACTCTTTGAAGTTGCTACACGTGGGACTAAACGCAAATGCATGAGCTGGCAATCGTCATGATCATGTCGACTTCTCTGATATAGTTTCGAGATCCACCAACAGTCCCTCGCATTGAAGGGGTCTTCCCTGTCTCGATCAGTTCTCACAAAGGGTCAACCCCAAATGCTGCTGTTTTGCCAACAACGATTTCCGAATCAGCTTTGGTTCTTCCACCTCTCGCCGACAACTCACAACCAAATTCGGAAGACAGTCGAAATAACAACGATGTGGTCCACTCTAAGTTTGACATGTTCGTAGAGCTCCAGGCCCACAAGGGCTTCTCCTTCCTTGGCGGCTCTTTCAGTGGCATCTGCCACCCACCTGCTCTCGTGTAGCCCCCAGTGCGTCTCTTGATATCTGCGGCCCGCTTCGTGCTTTCGAAAAGAAAAACGGCCCGGATGAATGTTCCGGTCTCAACTTTCACGAACGGTTCGCCACATTCAGTCGTCCATCACCTGTTCGGCTTAAAAGCCCTATTTTCCGGTTGACTACCCCAACCAGTCCGCGGTATATCCGAATGCCTCATACATAAGACGTTCTTTTGCCGTGCAACTCCAACCACATTCTCTACGATCATCGCCACCAACTAGAAACAATGCATCTCCTGCCCATCCTTACTTTCGCATTATCACTCGTGCGAGGTATACTAGCGGCGTCACGTACTTCCCCACCATCGGGTGCTATAGTCGTCCGTGCTGGCACGACTACCTCCGGGGAGTACAAAACGATCACCGCTGCCGTTAATGCACTCCCCAACGACAGTTCCTCACGCTCCATCTTCATTTTCCCTGGTACCTATAACGAGCAAGTGTACATTACACGTGCTGGACCTCTTACGGTTCGTAGTACTGCCCCGAAACCCAATTTCTCTATGGGTTTATGAACTTTGAGGAACAGATCTATGGATACACAGCGGATACGTCGACTTATACTGGGAATCAAGTCACCATATCTGCTGGTGTTCCCGCAAAGACAGCTGGGTCCAATGATGCCAGTGGAACTCTGCGCATCCACAAAGATAATTTCAAGATGTACAACGTCAACGTTAAGAACACTTATGGTGCTGGAACGGACTCTCAGGCGATCGCGCTCAGTCAATATGGAAGTCGTGTGGGGTTGTATGCATGTGGGTTCTATGGGTATCAGGACACGCTGTTGGCGAACCAAGGAACGCAGGTTTACCTGAAGGGATACATTCAGGTTAGTAACAGCAATGGACGCCTAGGCTGGTCTGAGGATCTGACGTACGGGAAACTTTTCCTGTCGATAGGGCGCGACGGACTTTATATTTGGAAGACTCGGACACGCGTACTTTGGTGGAAACACGATTGCTGTCTCTGGACCTGGTTGGGTTACTGCCAGTGGTCGCGAGTCGAACGATGCTGGGAGCTGTAAGTGCCGGATTCAACCAATCACTGACCGAAATTTGTCGACTGACGAACCGGTTAACAGTTGTATTTGACCATAACACGATCACTTTGGCGTCAGGAGCAGCATCGGGCACCAGTGGCAAGGTGTATCTCGGTCGTCCATGGGGAGGTATGCAGACTTCAAACCCTTTGTCTGGTCCCTCTATCTGACGAGTCCATACTCTCAATACATAGCATACGCGAAGTTCGTCTGATCGGTTGGGTTGTCTGTGCTTCGCGTACTGACTTTTTCACCAAACGCAGAGTTGTCTTCAAAAACACTGTCGTTACCGCCCCTGTAAACAAGGCACTTTGGTCCGTCTGGAATACCGGCGACGAGCGTACAAGTAACATCTTTTTCGCCGAGTTCAACACGACAGGATCAGCCGTGTCCAGTGGAGTTACGCGTCCTTCATTTGCATCGGTGCTCAGTGCGAGCCAGGCGGCCTCGTATTCGATTTCGAGTGCGGTTGGAAGTGATTACGCGAGTTGGGTCGACGCAGCGTACTTCGTCTGAGGCTGGTAGAAACCTGAGGGAGTACACCAGTAGTAACGAACAGATATGCTATATACAGTAAAACAAGCAAGAGCACGACAGATCACAATTAAGTTACCGACCCCCAAGGTCAAGAGGAAAGTGTGCAACAGTCAATCATTTCTTGAACGTTTTGGACTTTTTCTTAGTGCCACCTTCTTCTACATCGCCACCGGCCTATCGGAAGACTCGTGAGACGTTGGCACACAGAAAAAGACGGATTTTGGACAAACCTTGCGTTTCTGCCCCTTCGTCGCTGTTTCTGTCTTTCCCTTCCCTTTGGCAGCAGCAGACCCCTTCGCCGCTGTTCCTTTTTTGGGCGATGCCTTTTCCTTCGGTTTGACACTGAAGAAACCGTCGAGACGGCCTTGTTGTTTACTGTTCAAGAATTTTTGCAATTTGGCTGCACCTGCCCGAACGCGTTCCTCACTGTTCACAAATCATTAGAACGGGAGCAAGCGAGCAATAACATGACTCACTTGAAACCTTTTTCGGTTACGAGGAATTGAACCAAACCGTCAACATCAGGGTTTTTCCACTCCAACTGTAAATTTCATCAGTTGGTAAGCACACCTTTGGAAGCAGCAACGGAAACTCACCTCAACTTCATCAGCCGGCAAAACATCTGGTTTTTCAAATATTTTCTTCGCTTCTTCCCAAGGCCAGTTTTCCGGAATGGTGATACCTCCCCCTTTGGCTTTTCCCTTCCCTTTACTAGCCTTCTTCTTCGGTTTTGGTTTTGGTGTTGAGGGCTCCTCGTCCTCTGCATCCGAAGTCGGGTCCGGACGTTCAACGTCCGAGGTCGCTGCTGGCTCGTCTTCTGATTCTGATTCTGATTCAGGAGCAGCGGCGGCGGCGGCGGCTTTTTCCGCTGACCTATAAACAAAGTTCTAACGTGAGCCGAGTGTCATGTCCAGACGAGCAAAACGTACTTGGCACGGAGATACTTGACGACACCCTTCAGCCCGTTATGTTCCCGGATGAGTTTCAACGCTGACTTGGGGCCAACGCCGCGTATGGGTTCGAGGTAGTCGCACCCAAGTAAGATGCAAAGATCAATGAACTACGAAACTCTCCTTTTAGTGGAATATGCGAGGGGGGCGTCGGTCAGATGAATTACCTGACTCATGTCCATGTCCAAACCCTCAAGAGCGGCCTCCAAGTTGATCTCACTGATCGGCAACTTTTTAGCTTCGGAGAACGTGAGATGGCGGAAGAGGATAGGAGCGGAGAATGTGAGTGTGTCCATGTCTTCTGAACCCGCCGCGTACACCTAGTGTGAAGATAAGTTGAGCACCCAGCCAGAACGTACGGTAGAGCCTACCTTGCCTCCGCGCGCAAGTTCTGCACATTGCGCTTCAGCTTCGGATGGGGCCTGGTGCGCGGAGTTCAGCGCACAGTCAACAGGAGGAGGGGAAGAACTTGCCACAACAACAGGAATTCCCATAAGGGTCAACAGGCGGCGACATTCTTCGTTGTGCTCCCTTGTCACTTTGACCGTCCGTCTCGAGAATCTATCAACATCTTCTGTGGTCCCAACCTCCTTTGCCTCTTCCCCGCCCTCTTTTGCTTCAGCGCGCTTTTCAAAACGTTTAGACAGCTAAAGAACATCAAGCTAAATGCGCGCTCGAGAAGAAAGCCAAAGGAAGAGCGACATACCACCCCCTTCTTCAGTTCTGGTGGCTTCCCATCAAACACGTAGGCCGGTTTGATTCCATTCTCGACGATGCGTATCGTTCGGTAGAAGAAGCCCATAAGGTGACTGGTCGTCTCGCCAGCGTCGTTGGTAAGCATTTCTCCGTCCTTTTGACGAACAGCAATTAAGAATTGATATATCGACATGGAGGCGTCGATAGCGACTTTGCGACCAAAAAGTGTTTTGATTTCGTGTTCTTTGATCGCGCGTGGGGCGTGTTCGGAAAGAAGACCGGTCAGTCCTTTAATCCCCATGTTCTAATGTTTTGGTGTTCTGATGTGTTCTTGGTATGGGTTTTGTCACCGTTGGCTGCGTTCACGTCGTCGTCGTCGTCGCCACCAAGGGTGTTGACTCCGAGTGGGGTCAAGGATGTGATCCATCACATCACGTGCGTTCTGTCACATCGCGTTTCGCGCAGTAGCGCGCAGTGGTGCCCCTTCCTCCATTCCACTCGACAACCAGATACCATGTCATACTGTTCGAATAATGCTCATCAGATCCCGCTATTGGTGATATGTATGTGGTGCGGTACTCCGCTGACAAATGCTGACCATTTGCGCTTATGCGTTGCTTGCAATCATGTTGTGAAATTCTGCAATGACCCAACCCCTGATAAATCATCCAGGGACGTGTGCATTGGACCGGCATCGAGTTTTGGCCGCTGTGAGCTCTGGAGGGGCTCGAACAAGAAGTCACAAGGCCTCCTCGTAGTTTAAAAGACTCCTCGCCTCGCCCCCCCTGTCGGTTCTTCACTCTTCTCATTTGTTCTGCCACACCGAGCTTCATATGTCTCAAACCCCCCAAGTATGGTTTGGTGAGTGCTACTCAAGATCAATTTATGAAACAACTTCATCCTGGGTACTAACTCAATGCCCATGCGGTAGTTGTGGGTAAGCTTCTCCTACGCTGTACGACGGTTGTACGGGGACTGATACAGTTTCCTAGGGAGCTCCACAGGATTTGGCCTTTCAATGGCAAAATGCGCCTTGCAAAAAGGTGACCGCGTGATTGCGTCCGTGAGAAAGGCCGAAGCTCTCGCCAGCCTCCAAGTACAATACCCAGACCAGTTGCTTGTCGTCGTATTTGATACCAGGAACTACGACGACGTCAAGGCCGCCTTTGAACTTGGAAAGACGAAATTTGGGCGAATTGACGTCATTTTCAACAACGCGGGTATTGCGATTGGAGGCGAACTGGAAGGTATTCCGGAGGATGCCGCGCGCTCTATCTTTGATGTATGTCCCTCGTCCATGTCACCAACTGTTTCCTCAACTTGCCGGTGTTCTAGGTCAATTTCTGGGGAGCAGTGAACATCTCCCGTGAAGCCGTCAGGACCTTCAGGGAACAAACACCTAGAGGTGGACGGCTGTTGCAAGTGTCTTCCAACTGGGCCATGGAGTGCCCTCCTGGATTTGGAGTCTACAGCGCATCGTACGTTGTTCTTTTTGGTTGAGAACGTACGTGCTGACCCCCAGGGCAGTAAAGCAGGTGAATACTTACCCTCCTGTGATTAAGGCGACGAACCTTATGGCTCTCTTCCAGCCCTCGAAGCCATCAGTGAAAGTCTAGCAAGAGAGATTGAACCCGAATGGCAAATCAAAGTTCGCCCACTATATCCGCTTTCTCCAACTCGCTCTGAAACCGGTGGATAGATTACGTTAATCGAACCAGGTGCCTTCAAAACCGAAATCAGCTCGAATAGCCAATTTATCAGGGGCCACCCCGCCTACACATCCCCAACCACCCCTTTTGCACAATACCTGCCATCGATCATGGACCCAACCGTTTTTGCAGACGTCGAGGACGCGAGCGTACTTTTCCACGAGTTGGCGCACCTCCCTGAACCTCCATTGAGGTTCCCGATACACCCACGTGCAGTGGAAACAGCAAGGGGCAAAGCGGAGTCAATCAAGAAAGATGCAGACGCCTATGCCAGTTGGTCGGACCGTCTCCACTTCAAGCTTTGAGGACTTGCCGACGTATTGAATGAGCCGCAATAGAAAACTGTAGAGACTCTCTGTTCGAACGAAAATAAATTGCAAGGATTGTGTCCTCTCATTGCTACCGATGATGGTGTATCGTGTGCCGTTTCGTGGAAACCCTCAAGTGCCGAGCACGCGACTTACGTGTTGGCTTAAACCTCGGCATGCCGGTGACTCGTGGACGCGTGTGCCTCCAAAAATCTCTTTCTGTGAATGTACTGGCCTGCGTCGGACTGAGTACTTCGGCTTCAAGGCATTGGCTCGCTTACCCTGTCATTTCCCGTCATTTTCGGCAAATCTGCGCTGGGCGCTTATCAATTGCTTACGAATCCGAACTTCTTCCAGCATTGATCGACAAACCCTGTTGCAGGTCTCTCTCCACCATTGTTGTTTTGGCACTGCTATAGTTTCCATCCATTCTGTGGGTATTGTGTCATTGTCCGAAATCGAGTCTAGGTCATTCATGATTGGCCGTGGGAAAATACACGGCGATGCGTTCATCAACTTGAGGTCGGCGTTAGGTCCGATTTCGAACACTCCTCCATCTCCGTGCATAGATTGATGTGTGTCATAGCTGCGGTATCCCTGACCCTTATCAGACGCTGACGAACACTGAGACTTGCGCTTACCAAGGTACATTTATTTCTGGATGACAAAATGATCCCCTGGAAGTTCGTCCCGAGAATATAAGACATCAAAGTGACCTCTCCCTCCATTTCTTTTCATCACCTCGATATCTGTATTATGACCTCCCAATCTTCTCAAGTCTGGTTTAGTGAGTAATTTTAGGTATCCATGCCCGTCTTTCTCGGTCACTTACCTCTACCTTTGTTTAGTCGTTGGTACGCTTCTAGTCCACAAACCGTCACAGAAGCAACACTTTACTGACGAATAACCATCAGGAAGCTCTACCGGCTTCGGCCTCTCAATGGCGAAGTTCGCACTTCAGAAAGGCAACAAGGTAGTGGCTTCTGTGCGCAAAGCCGACGCTCTCGTGGATCTCCAAGCGCAATATCCCGATACTTTGCTTGTCGTAGTCTTCGACACGAAGAACTACGGCGATGTAAGCAAAGGGTTT
>CEMH01204199.1:21150-34133 GCA_001179725.1 Macrocystidia cucumis | reverse complement strand
TGAGCACAGGTGGTGTATACGGTGTGTAGAGCACCCTATCGCCGCTGAAATAGCTGACCATTTGTGCTTATGCAGTGCTCCTTCGAAATCTTCTCACTGTCAATTTCCTCATTACCAAGCCACTTTGATGTGGAGGATGTGTGAATCGTAACGACTTCGACTTTTGTCTTCTTCCAGAGCTTGAGCAGCCCGATCAGTGGTGTGCTGCATAAATCGATAGACTCGAATGCGATCCTGGTCCGTCCTCTTGTGCCGAAAAAGATGGCACCCGACCATTTTTCCACCTCCGACAAACTGTGGTCTGGAGACAGCTGCAACAGATTGTCATCATTTTCGAGTGTTTGGTGTCAACTTCGTTTTGCAAGCGCTTCTCTGCTGTCTTACGGAAGTCCACGCGTCATGATCGCAGCGTCTTCTTCGCAATATCAGTGGCTGACGGATAATGGTAATGACGCTTACTATGGCTTACCGAGGTGTGCTCCATGCTTACTGACTAAATGAAACAAAATCTGGCTCGCCCGCAACGTATAAAACAGACATTCATTAGGGCTTTTCCCTTCATTATCCTCCGTTTCTCTCAATATCCGTGTCATGACCTCTCAATCTTCTCAAGTCTGGTTTGGTGAGCCCTGTTAACTATCCCCGACTACTTGAACAGACTCTTACTTATCCCTTTGTTAGTTGTCGGTACGCTCTTCAGACCGTCGGCAGGACCAACTAGTAAATGACAACTGTTTTCAGGCAGCTCCACAGGCCTCGGCCTCTCGATGACGAAGTTCGCCCTCGAAAAAGGCGACAAAGTGGTCGCCTCCGTGCGGAAACCCGACGCTCTTGCGAACCTCCAAGCGCAATATCCTGAAAATCTGTTTGTCGTGGTTTTTGACACGACGAATTACGGGGATGTTAGCAAAGCATTCGAACTCGCGAAGCAAAAATTTGGGCGTATCGACGTGGTGTTCAACAATGCTGGTATTGTGATCATGGGGGAGCTAGAAGGTGCCTCTGAAAAGGCTGCGCGCTCCGTATTTGAAGTATGTTCCAGGAAAAGATCCCCTTCGTCTCGAGGTTGCGATCTCACTACACGACAAACAGGTCAATTTCTGGGGAGCTGTCAACGTTTCTCGAGAAGCTGTCAAAATATTTAGAGAGCAGGAACCGAAAGGAGGTCGACTTCTTCAAATGTCCTCAATGGCGGCCTTACATAACGCTCCCGGCTCTGGATTCTATAGCGCAACGTAGGCCATTTCGTCCATTAAAGCCAATGGTTAGCTGATTTGTCCCCGACAACATCAGGAAAGCAGCTCTTGAGGCAGTCAGTGAAAGTCTGTCCCGAGAGGTGGACCCTGCATGGAACATCAAAGTACCCCGCCCTTTCTTATTCTTTCTCCCTTCCTCTACTCACATAAACCTACCTAGGTCACATTGTTAGAGCCTGGTCCTTTCCGATCAGAAGCATCAGCATCAGCACAGTTCTTCACTGACCATCCCGCTTATACTTCTCCGACAAGACCATTGGCACTATACCTCCAGTCGGTCCTTGATCCCGCCAACACTGGGGACGCCGACGAAGCAAGTTCGATGTTTTACGAAGTGGCAAACCTTCCAGAACCTCCGCTACGATTTCCAATTCACCCGCACGCGGTGGTCGTTGTAAAAGAGAAGGCGGAACTGATTCGGAAAGACGCGGAGGCGTATGGGAGTTGGTCGGATAGACTACATTTTCAGACGTGAGGACCTTGTGATCGCCGTGGGTTGTATAGGCGCGAGGTTGGGTAGATGAGCATTGTGATATCTTAGAAGACTTTTTAATTTGTCTTAATAGATTTTCGTCGCGACAGTTGGGGTAGAGTATATATCCCGTCTAAACCCAATTTGATCCGGATTCGGCGTTTGAGTGCCTAATTACCATCTTCGAACTTTCCCACCAAGGACAAAGAAACCCCAAAGAGAATGACCGCGGTTTGGTGGAGACTCGATAAACAAGTAAAGCCTCGGAGAGGCTGACAAATTGTTTCGAGATTTTCTAGACCTGTGAAATCAGGGAGGTTGAACAACCATACACTAGTCGCAGATCTCGCAGTTGCAATGAGTCAACCCCCTCAAGTCTGGTTTAGTGAGTGCAACTGTTGAGCTGTATACAGGTCAATCATCTGAAATTTCTTGACTGCACTCGCTGTAGTTGTTGGTATGGAAAGAAATTCCACAAAAACTATAAAATTTGAGACTGGCTATGATTGACGACGACGATAGGCGGCTCCACAGGATTCGGTCGCTCAATGACCAAGATCGCTCTTCAGAAAGGCGAAAAGGTAGTTGCTTCAGTGCGCAAAGCCGGCGTGTTGGCAGATCTCCAAGCCCAACACCCAGACCAACTGCTGGTGGTCGTATTTGACACCACCAAATACGACGATGTCAGGAATGGCTTTCAACTTGCCAAGGAACGGTTTGGCAGAATCGACGTGGTGTTCAATAACGCGGGCATTGGAATCGGAGGGGAGTTGGAAGGCGTGCCGGAAGAGCAGGCTCGGTTCGTCTTTGATGTATGTATTGCGCTGATGACAGACATATTGGCAGGACATGACTGAGTTGGACGTTCTAGGTCAATTTCTGGGGAGCGTTGAATATTTCTCGTGAAGCAGTGAAGACTTTCCGAGAGCAAACACCCCCAGGCGGGCGGCTGATCCAAAACTCTTCAAATTGGGCGATGGAGTGCCCTCCAGGTGCTGGAATTTATAGTGCATCGTGAGATTTTCTTCGAATGAACCCTCGTCAAATGCTGACCGGAAGAAACAGAAAAGCAGGTAGACAGCCCCTTCTCATTCGAAGTAAGGAAAAAGTTAGCTGAGCGCAAGACCTAGCTCTCGAGGCCGCCAGCGAGAGTCTCTCTCGAGAAATCGACCCAAGTTGGAACATTAAGGTAAGTGCAGCTCATCAAACCCGTGAGCGTTAGAGCGTGG
Organism: Macrocystidia cucumis; assembly: GCA_001179725.1. Lineage (NCBI taxonomy): Eukaryota > Fungi > Basidiomycota > Agaricomycetes > Agaricales > Macrocystidiaceae > Macrocystidia > Macrocystidia cucumis. The sequence goes on along the minus strand of CEMH01204199.1, from coordinate 31,176 downwards.
ACTGAGAAAAATCAGATAACACTTGTTGAGCCAGGCCCATTCAAAACAGAAATTGGGCCTTCTTCATTTATGTCCCCTCCGCACCCTGCCTACACCTCTCCGACAAAACCCATGTCACAGTTCTTCGCGGACTGGGTCAGGCCCGACCAATGTTCGGATACGGACGACGCATCATTGGCATTTTACAGATTAGCCCACTTACCGAATCCTCCGTTGAGGTTGCCTATCCACCCGTTCGCAGTCGAATCCGCGAGAAAGAAGGCAGCGTTGATTAAAAAGGACACAGAGGAATATGCCGATTGGTCAGATGGATTACGTGGTACAAGTTGAACGGCTTGATTATGATAAGTATGTGTCAATGGTACAAAGCAAGCGCAAATAAACTCCTGCTCCCACACGCGCGCCTTCGATACCGCCCACGTCAGTGAACGGAAGTCTTCTTGTGGAGGAATTCGCTGACTGGCAGCTTGAGAGTTCTGCTGATCCGGCTTTTTATGACAGCCAATAATGGATTCTCCCTGGAAATCACTTCTCTTACAGCATTCCGTTTTCGCACCTCTAACGCGCATGACTCCGTATTTTTTTTGGGAACGTTACTTCCGATACTGTCCTGCGCTTTGAGCTTACTTGGGGGCAACGTGTACGTTCGAATAATTTAAGTATCGAATGTTCTGTCAACCTAGCTGAGGCCCTCACAAATCTCAAAATCTTTCTCGTTGGGCCGAGACAGGAATTGTACTCCCACGCCAACTAGCCCTTGCTCATTCGAAAGCAGAGCATATGACCCACTTTTGCTTATAAAGGCTCGACCGGCCAGGAGTTTACCCTCTCGACGTTGTCATGTCTCAATCTCCTCGTGTTTGGTTTGGTGAGTTGCTCGAAAAACTTCGTTACTTTTGACGACAAACCAGCTGACATCGCATGTAGTTGTCGGTGGGTCCATAATGTGGTTTCGTCCAAGCAGTGAAATTAATCGTTGGTGTAGGAAGCTCCTCAGGCTTTGGGCTTTCGATGACCAAGGTCGCCCTTGAAAAAGGTGAAAACGTTGTAGCGTCCGTACGCAAGGCCGACGCGCTTGCAGACCTGCAATCACAATATCCCAACCAGCTCCTCGTTGTGGTGTTTGACACGACGAACTACGCTGATGTTAAAGCTGGCTTTGCGCTTGCTAAGGAACGCTTCGGACGCGTTGATATAATATTCAATAATGCAGGGGTGTCTATTAGGGGAGAACTTGAAGGTGTTCCAGAGGAGGATGCTCGGGCAATATTTGATGTCAGTCATCGTTTATCCGCAACACTGGTCACCAGGCTGTAACTGCGGTTACTGACGCCTACTCCTTAGGTCAACTTTTGGGGAGCGGTGAACATATCTCGTGAGACGGTAAAGCTCTTCAGAGAACAAACACCACCAGGGGGCCGGCTCCTTCAACTTTCCTCATATTTTGCGGTGGAATGTCCACCAGGCTTCGGGTTTTACAGCGCATCGTAAGTTTTCTGGTCGTGATACTTCAGGATCAACCACTCATGTGTCGATCAGCAAAGCAGGTAACGTTGTGATTCAGTAGAAACTCCATGTACTAAAGAAGTTCGCCAGCTCTGGAAGCTCTCAGTGAAAGTCTCGCTCGAGAAGTTGAGCCAAGCTGGAATATCAGGGTGCGTTTGTCTCTCGTTCGTCGTGTTGTTAAGAACTCACAGTTCAGCCTAGGTTACACTCATAGAGCCGGGCCCCTTCAACACCGAAATCGGTAATTCGGCTCTCAAATTCGTCATGCATCCCGTTTACGCGTCATCTCCGACGAGGCCCTTCGGCCAATTCCTAACAAGCGGGTTTGCTTCGCAAAGGGCTGATGTCGACAAAGCGTCGTTGGCCTTTTACGAGCTGGCAAGCATGCCCGAGCCTCCTCTAAGATTCCCGATCCACTCGTTAGCAGTAGACTCTTTGGCAGTCAAAGGACGATCGATGCAGAAAGAGGCGGAAGAAGTAGCCCAGTGGTCAACAGGACTTCGGTATGGTCCGGGACAATCGTGATGACCCTAACTAGCGCTGTGGGGAATCCTTATCAGTCGCGGATAGATTGCAAAGGCACCATGTTCTACTGCTATATGGGATCCCATGATCTTTATGCTTCCTCATCAATTCATATGGCCCTGGGACTGCTCTGTCGTAAATTAGTTGGCGTGATTGTCTCATCGGCTCGGCATTGAACAACATAAAAGAGAAATCGAATTCGAGACAACTCGTTCGAGAAATCATGGCCCCTCAGGTGTGGTTTAGTAAGTGAGCAAAGTTGTAACAGGAATGACGCTGATATTGCATTCGTCTAGTCACAGGTGTCGTGTCTGCTCATCATTCTTTCCTGGTAGCTGACATCGTCGTGTTTGCGCTGAGGTTGTTCATCCGGCTTCGGTCGTTCTATGGCCAAGATCGCACTGCAGAAGGGCGAGAAGGTGGCCGCTTCCGTCCGCAAAGCGGAAGTCCTTGCGGACCTTCAGGCGCAATACCCTGATCAACTCCTCGTTGTCGTGTTCGACGTGAGGAACTATGACGACGTGAACAAGGGCTTTCAACTTGCTATTGAGAAGTTTGGTCGAATCGATGTCGTCTTCAACAACGCGGGCACGGGGATCATGGGAGAATTAGAAGCTGTCCCGGAAAAGGATGCGCGATTTGTCTTCGATGTTAGTAAGACTTCTCCCATTCTCTTATTTTGGGCCTCCTGAGACGTGTGATGAATTGATGGGGCTGGACCTAGGTGGACTTCTGGGGAGCGCTCAATATATCTCGTGAAGCGGTCAAGGTATTCAGGGAACAAACACCTCCAGGAGGCAAATTACTCCAAAATTCGTCATACTGGGCCTTGGAATGTCCACCTGGTTTCGGGGTTTATAATGCAGCGTACGTTTTCATGCCATGGGTACATTCAATCACGAGTTCTCATGGACAAGCAGCAAAGCAGGTACTCACGAATCATATGTCCATGTCCGAGGGATAGATTGCCCACTGATGGTTCTGATAAGCCTTCGAGGCGGCCAGTGAGACTCTTGCCCGAGAAATAGACCCGAACTGGAATATCAAGGCAAGTCCTACATCTCTGCCCTCCCAATTCCGAGTTACCCACAAGGAGTCTACCAGATCACGTTAATCGAACCAGGCACTTTCAAAACCGAGATCGGGAACTCAAATCTTGCTTTCGTCAATCACCCCGCGTACAACGTTCCACACAGGCCCATGACTCTATTCTTCTCGAACGTGTTTGGCACACCCCGTTTGGCGGACGTGGACAGCGCGTCTGAGGTGTTCTACAAGTTGGCAGCCCTTCCTGAACTACCAATGAGGTTCCCGATTCATCCAATTGCGATCGAAAGCGCCAAGCGCAAGGCTGCACAAATCCACAAGGACGCGGAGGAATATGGGAGTTGGTCGGATGATCTCGTTTATCATTCGACTTAAGTAGGGCGCTAAACGCGTCAACGGGACGGGCGACGATATTCCGCTAGGTTATCTCTGATTTGTGCGATATATTGCAGAGAATTCGAAAAACACGACAGGGTTGAGTGAGTCGTGTCATTGAACTGATTACATTCTCTGCTTGGCAAAGGCGAAAATATGGCTGCGATCGCGCATACAGGCAGGCGAGTTTGAAGTTGCATTAGCTTATACTGACGCACAAACACCACGGCGAAGGCTTGTAAATTCAGAGGTCTCGGGGAAAGTGATATATGATGGAGCAAGGGAACGTTCACTCGAGCAACCTATTCAGTAGTGTTATCATCGAGTCCAAAAACAAAAAAAAAAACAGGAAATACCATATTGTATCACTTCTTCGCGTTCCTCTTTGTCAAGCTCTTTTCGCTTCTTACTCTCCCTTTTCCTTTCTTGTCTCCTCCAGAACCTGCAATCTTGCGATCACTTTTGCCCCCATCCCGCTTCACTCGCTCCCTCACCCGTGTCCTCTCCTTAGCCTTGGCAGGATCTCCTTTAGCCCCCATGGCGTTCCTCGCCTTCTTCTTCGCCAACCGCCTCGCCACGCGATCTGCATCGGACAACTTGGCCTGCTTCCTCTCCTCCTTTGGCAGGTGGGCGAGCCTTTCTCCCAACAAAGGATCGCCCTTTGGTATCACTATAGGAGCGGCTCGAGGAGCGGGAATGCGTGACGTTCCAGGAGCTGCGCCCCCAGCGGCGGCGGCATTTGTTTTCAGTTTTATCGAGGAAGAAGCTCCTGGGAGAGTTTTGCATCGTTGCACCCGGAGTTTTCGCTTGGCAAATTTGAGCTTGAGCTGGTCCATGCCAAGCACTTCGTCCACACATTCGCGGTCCTTGATGGGTGTCAGAGAATGGAAAGGTGTTAAAAAGGGTATCGGGAGAAACTCACGGCGAATTGCACATAAGCGAATCCTTTGCCAAGTTGTGTATCCTTGTCTCTTATGATGCGCACTCGGGTCACCCAGGTTGTTGGCTTTGTGTTGCCATCCTCGTCTTCGCGCTCTGCCTGAACTAGAGGAGGTCCTCTTTCAGCGCTAACGACACCTTCAAAAAACACCCGTAGATCCTCCTCCTTTGTGGCAAACTCCAGATTACCCACAAAGACGGTCATCTTTGGATCTCCCAACATCGTAATCGCAGCTGACGCTTCTTGGTCGGTGCCTCCAATGTCGTTTCCAGCTTTCCCGCCTTTTGCACCAACAAAGTCTACCCTGATCACCCTATCCATGAAGGTGCTCCCATCACACGTTTCCGCCGCAGCTTTCGCGGCTGCGAATGGGTCGAAAGTCGTCGGCAATGGGGGTAAATTCGCTGGTCGGGTGTCGGGGGGAAGGGGATAAGCGAACACGATGTATGCGTGCATGGTATCCGCTGTCGAGTGGAATTCATGGTTAATGAACGCGATTTTCTTTTTTTGACTTGACGTGAGGAATTTTTTGTCGTCAGATTTTAGATCCTCGTCTTTCTCTTGTTGGGTTCTCCATGTAGATGTACGTTCGCGGTCGTGAGGACGTGCTTCTTTGGATGTCGTTGCAGTAGGTGTAGTGGGTAGCGTGCCTTCTGTACCGTTAACGAGCTTGGAGGTGGGTGCTTGAAAGGGTATCGATCGGAATCGTGTGCTTTCGATTTTGGCAGTTGGAACATGGGATAGGATGTGTCGGTGTAGTGCTTTCATCGTTGACTGCGGGGATTGTATAGGTCAGGTCATAGTGTTCATCAATGTTTAATTCTCGAAATCAAACCTTTTTCTGGGCGACCTCGAGGGAGAGATTTCCGATGAATATAGTCCGAGCATTTTTCATCTCAGGGGTTTCGTCAGAAGGAACAAACTTTTGTTTCGACGTTGGAGCGCGGCGTTTGGTCTTCTTCACTAAGGACTCGTGCAAGATTCCGATCGCCTCGCCTTCGCCAGAATCTCCGTCATCCTGTTCTGAGGTCACATCAGCACTGGCGGCTGAGGTTTTTGGTGTTAGATATGCGTTTTCCAGCCCCGAGTCGTTATCCTCGTCATCTGAAGAGATCTCAACCTTCGCCTTGACCTTCTTTTTCTTCCGATCTGGCTTCGGCTGTGTTTTCGGTGGACTGAAAAGGTCATCGCCGCTTGTTTTCGTTTTAGTCCGTTTTGTCAGAGAGGGCGAATCCGTATCGATGGCTTTGCGCTTTCCGAGAGCCTTGTTACCTGGTGACTGAATGATGGTGGCTGGTTTAGAGAATGCTGGTAGTGGTGGCTAAGAACGTTCTTTTGAGTACAACATATGGTTGCATTCAACCTCATACCTTTGAGTTAAACAAAGCATTGAGCTCACTGTCGACGGTGGTCTTTGCCTTTGCGAGCAACAGCGACGAGAGACTCATACTCACTGCCAGAGTCGTCCATTTAGAAAAAAAATATTTTATCGAGAATAATTACATAATATCAGATAACTCTTATCTCCGTCGCGTCACGGTCATGTGATCGTTGAACTTCCGTGACGGCTAATTTTGACCTCAACTGCAACCCTCCTCCGATATCCCATTCATTAACCCATCCTCCTCATTCCATATGGCTGCGCCCTTCTTGGACCTTTACGAACCACTTGATATAATAGGAAACGGGTCTTTTGGTGTCATTCGCAAAGTCCGACGGAAATCCGATGGCCTGGCAAGTTGTCATTTGTCTAATTTTGTGGCAACCCCGGTTGATTTTTCAAATTTCGACAGATATTCGCGCGGAAAGAGCTCAACTTTGAAAGGATGAGCGAACGCGATAGAAAACAGATAGTAGCGGAAGTGTATGTCGAATTTCGTGATCCATGTTTTTCGGTTGCTGACTACCACACGCGCGCCGCATGTTCTGCTTCTTCGTAATAGAAACATTTTGAAAGATCTGCACCACGACCACATCGTTCGCTACCACGATAGACACGTTGATAGAGATGCTGGCATCCTCTACATACTCATGGAGTACTGTGGCGGGGGCGATCTTTCCACTGTGATCAAACAAGCAACCAAGCATAACCGACCTATACCCGAAGATACAATTTGGAATTACTTTCTGCAGATATTATTGGCGCTACAACATTGTCATCATCCTCCTGGACACGGGAGGAGCTCAAGTGGAACAATTTCGGGCGCTGGGCTAGGGATGATCCTTCAAGATATTGGAGATGGCAAGGACAAACGCGCTCAGATATTGCACAGGGACTTAAAACCTGATAATGGTACGCATTGCTTGTCTTCGTCTATGTTTGCTGCTCACGGGGAAACCCCAGTGTTCCTCGATGAAGCGAACACCGTGAAGTTAGGGGACTTCGGCCTGTCGAAGGCCCTTGCCCAAGCTAGTTTCGCCAATACCTATGTTGGGGTAAGATCCCCAAATTTTGTTGGAGGTGTCTCACTAACGTCGCTGGAACAGACACCCTATTACATGTCCCCCGAACTCATGCAAGAAAAAGCATATGACTCAAAGTCGGATATATGGTCCCTTGGTTGCCTTATATATGAACTATGCGCGTTGAAACCCCCATTTCATGAAGCGAAAACCCATGCGGAGCTCAGTATTCTCATCAGGTTCGTTTTAAGTCCTCCTACATTCTCGACTCTGTCTGATTATTTTCAGGAATGGACGAGTACCACCATTACCACGCGGCTACTCTCAATCGCTATCTGGCGTCATCAAAGCGATGCTCAACTTGAACGTTCGTACAATGCTTCGAAGCGCCGAACTAGAGCCTGATTGCCCCCCAACCATCTATTTAGCCCGCGATGAGGCCCTCTGCAGCCCAACTCCTTCAACACGAACGACTGGAACTCGTTTTCAAAGTTGCAGAGACGGAGAAGATGTGGGTGGCTCCCTGATTCGTCGTTCTTTAAATTTCTCACAGAAGTTGCATTTAGGCTGACAACTGTGAAAGCGCACAAAGCCTCGGTGATCGCAAAAGAACAAGAGGTTCTAGCGCGAGAATCTGAACTGCTTGCGAAAGAACAACATATCACATCACTAATCTCTCATAAGGACAACGAAATTATTGCGCTTCAACAGGCTTTGGCTCAGCAACAACAACGTGTCCCCTCTATATCTCAGAATGAAGTTGACGTTGCAATCAAGCATGCGATCGCCCGGCGCGAGGAGGAGCTGCGTATCCTTGTGATGAAGAGGGAGGAGGAAGTCGCGGTGGCGATTGGGAAGCGGGAGGAAGAGATTATGGAGGCAGTTCGGCAGCGAGAGGCAGAGGTCTGCGGAGCCTGGGTCGCTCGAGAAGCGGAGATACGGACCGAGATGGAGCAGCAGGTGAAAGAGCTCAACCAACGTGCGGAATGGATTTCCCAAAGGGAGGAAGAGCTCAGAGCAGAGGAGGAACGATTGGCAACAGCGGAAATGGAAATTGAGGAGAAGATGAAGAAGTGGGATGAGGCTACTGCCAAAGGTTAGTTGAGTTGCTCGTTGAACGGCGGGGAAACTGACATCGTCTTGGTAGGCAAGAGAGAGCATACACCACTCGAGGAAGTGAAGAACCTTCTAGCTCCTCTTGCCAAAATTGTGCACGAAACACCTTCACAACGTCGTAATAACCTTCAACCAACACCGAAGCCGGCCATGAAAACGGCGCTGTTCCCCTCACTGGAAACCCCAATCTCCCGACCAACCGAAAAGTATTTCCCCTCCGCGATGAAAGGAGTCGTCCTCACAAATACTGGCGAAGCCCTGGCCACTCCGCGACAGGCGGAACTGAGCAATTTGTTCGACAAATCGCCCAAAGTTGGGCTCAACTTTGCAAAGATCTTCGATTTCGACGCCGCAGAAAACGAGAGCGACCAAGAACATGTCGATTATAAAAGTGATCACGAAAACCACAGCCCACCCCCAAGCCCCACGTCGAGGAAGGAAAGGGAGCGGAAAGATTCCTCGGAAAAAGATGACTGTTCGACTTCAGAACGGGGTCAGACGTCATGTTCCTCGTCGTCATCTTGTTCAACCGGTGTGGTTCCAGCGTCGTTAGTAGCTTCTGCACCCGCCCCACCGACACGCCTGCGACGACCTTCCATCAGATCGTCAGGTCCCACCCGTCCAGCGCTGCAAAAAGCGGTCTCTGTCCCCAACGTGTCTGAAGCTCTCCAACAACAACAGCCGAAACCACTCCCTCATCCTCATTTGCACGCTAACTCGACTGCACGCACGCTCACTCACCCCATCTTTGTGCCAACTAGTCGACCTTCCCCAGAATACGACTTTGCTGACGAGGAGAATCTTCCCAGTCCATTTCTCAAGCGAATCGACAGAACGGTGGGAGTAAAGACCAGTGCAGCGACGACGGGGGGATCTTCTACGCATAGCGGTGGGAATGGGAAGACAGTCACGAAGAAGAGGCCGAGTAATGGGAACATGTTGAGAGCCGTTGCGGCTGCGAACAATGCGGGGCGGAGAACACATTCAAACTCGTTGTCKGATGGAGCTGCCGTGCTTAGTTCGCCAAGCGATTTACCCTCGGAGATGGTGTCGCCAGGTGGTGTAGTCAAAGGAGGGAGTGCACGACCCTCGGTGGCAAGCGCGCGAAAGGCGAGCGAAGAGGCGAGGAAGGTGTTGTTGCGACCTTGATGGATGGGTGTTTTTTTTCAGTCTCTTTGATTTCGATGCTATTTTTTTTGTTGTTGATACCACTGGCACATTCTTCTGTTCTTTAATTGCGACTGCTACGACCTTTGTATTTACATCATGCGTGACAGGAGATGAAGTTTGGATACACTTGTTTCTTCCTTGTAATTATAAAATTGCCAGGATCCACTATTCCCATGGAAAAAACGATCGAAGTCCACTTCGTGATGTTTATCATGTCCCAGTACTTCCGATTGGTTTTGAGGCCCGTTCATGACATGGATTGAATCAGAACGAGTCATTGAGGTCCCCGACGGAAGTGAATCCGCCCGCATTGCAGAAGCGCAGGTGATGAGTCATTGTGCTTACTCATTCGCACTGTCTGCCGCCCAGGGTCAACACAACACGTCAACATGCCTGGCAACTGTGGACAAATGATGCTTTCGGAAACCTCTGTGGGATATCTTTGGAGCCTGAATGCAAGCCAACTTGATGAATGAAGACGCGCGTTTCATCGGCAATGTCGAATCGAAGCGCCATGGCCGTTTAATGCATCTTGCCATGAGGAATCCAGGCTTGGGTTAGCGGACTCTTTTGGATTTTATAGTTTTGAAACTGAAAAACACCATATGGGGTATGTCAGGGGTACAAACAGTACTTAAGCTTATCTGTCGAACAGAGCGAATATTCCTTCGCCAACCATCCCCCTCCCCTCATACTCTTCAGCCCGATGGAAGAGAAACGACGAGATAGCGATGACTCTGTCCTTAAGCCATCCAAGCCCACCAACCCAGTTCCGGAAACGGTGCCAACAACTGGTCCTACCATTTCTCCCGTCTCGTTCTCGGCGTTATTCCGGTTCGTTTTCGAGTTTCCTGTGTTGAGACCACTTAATCATGTCCATACTACAGATTCTCAACACGTTTTGAGCTATTCCTGAACTTTATTGGAATTGTTGCAGCTGCTGG
>CEMH01204199.1:0-21083 GCA_001179725.1 Macrocystidia cucumis | reverse complement strand
TCATAGCCGCTCATGAGTCTCTTTTTCGGGAATCTGTTACAAGACTTTATCTCTTTCACCACGGCGATTAATCGTGCGCACGCAGGCGACCCAGAGGCCGAAGCGGGGCTAGCTGCTGCTGCCGTTCAGCTCCGTAAGAGTGCGTCGAAGGATGCGAGTCACCTCGTATTTTTAGGTATGTCCACATCAACCGCGGTATCTCCTCAGCATTCCCATTTGCTTTGACAGGTCTTGGCGTCGGTGTGGGCACATATATCTTCATGACCATTTGGGTTTATACCGGAGAGCAAAATGCAAAACGGGTTCGAGAGAATTATTTACGAGCAATCCTCCGACAGGACGTCCAGTTTTTCGATAACGTTGGAGCAGGCGAAATTACGACGAGAATTCAAACCGATACGCGTATGCCTCCTTTCCTCAATTCTGCGCCGTGCGCCTGTTGTTGACAGTCTTTTATTTCTATTAGATCTCGTGCTGCAGGCTACCTCCGAAAAGAACGCACTGGTCGCCAGTTTTTTGGCTGCTTTCGTAACAGGTTATGCCCTTGCATATGCTAAATCTTGGCGGCTTGCTTTGGCAATGACTTCCCTTCTCCCATTCATTGCCGTCAGCTCCGGCACTATGAACAAGGTCGTTGCTAAGGCCACACAGTAAGTGGTCCTATAATGTTGATGGCTTCGAGGTCGCTGATACCTTTTTTATTATTATCAATTCTTAGGGAATCGTCAGAACATGCTGCCGCTGGGGGCACTCTCGCAGAGGAAGTCATCTCTACCATCCGGACAGCTCAAGCTTTCGGAACTCAACAAACACTCGCGAGGCTCTATGACGTTTACATCAACCGATCTTTGGCTGTGGACTCAAAAGCGGCTGCGTGGCAAGGAGGGGGTATGTCAGCGTTTATGTTTGCTCACTATAGCGGTTATGCACTTGGTGAGCAAAAGTCAGTTTTTTTGCGATGATCTCGTCTCACCCCATATAGCCTTCTTTTTCGGCACAATACTCATCAATGGTGGTCATGGTGCGCGATTTCCCAATGACTGACTTTCACCCCTGTCTCTGACTGTTTTCACACTTTGCAGCCAGCCCTGGCGATGTCGTTACAGTTTTCATGGCAATCTTCATCGGCTCCTTTTCCCTTGCTCTAATGGCAACTGAGCTTCAATGTAAGTGAACTTACTCTACTCTAGCCGTGACATTGTTGACTAATCTTCGATTGCAGCGGTCATGGCGGGACGTGGAGCAGCGGCGAAGCTCTTCGCAACCATTGATCGCATTCCCGACATCGACTCCGCTAACCCGGGAGGCTTGCAACCCAAACAAGTGGATGGAGAAATCGTCCTCGAACATGTTCAGTTCAGTTACCCCTCTCGACAGGACGTCACCGTTTTCGAAGACCTCTCTATCACGTTTGAGGCTGGTCGCTCGGCGGCTCTCGTAGGTGCATCTGGATCCGGAAAATCGACCGTTGTCTCCCTCGTCGAGAGGTTTTATGACCCGCTCTCTGGTGTTGTCAAGCTCGATGGCGTGGATGTGAAGGACTTGAACCTCAAATGGCTTCGATCACAACTTGGCCTCGTCTCTCAGGAGCCGGTTCTATTCTCCACTACTATCAAGCAAAATGTCGCTCATGGTCTCATCAACACAAAATACGAACGCAGCTCGGAGGAAGAGAAGTTCGCGCTTATCAAAGAGGCTTGCATCAAGGCGAATGCGGACGGATTCATTTCGAAACTTCCCTTGGGATACGACACTCTCGTTGGCGAACGTGGCTTTCTCCTGTCTGGAGGACAGAAACAGCGTATTGCCATTGCCCGTGCGATCGTTTCGGACCCCCGTATACTGTTGCTGGACGAGGCAACAAGTGCTTTGGACACGCAGTCGGAAGGTATCGTACAGGATGCTCTGGACAAGGCTGCCGCAGGTACGTTTATACCCATCCCGGAGATTGCATCATGCTAACTGACTACAAATTAGGCCGAACGACAATCATTATCGCTCATCGGCTTTCTACAATTCAGAACGTGGATGTCATCTACGTGATGGGCGATGGGCGGATCCTTGAGCAAGGCAGTCACAGTGAACTCCTCCGAGCCAATGGGGCCTATGCGCAGCTTGTCCAAGCACAACAACTCCGGCAGGCCCTCGGACCCAGCGAAGGTCGCGAATTACCAGACGACGACGATTCTCAGGAGGACCAAGCTGACAACCGTCTTGACCGAAAATACACCAACCACTCATTGGCGAGTGAGACTCGGCAGCAGCAACAGCAACAACAGCAACAGCAAGAGATTCCGGAACACATCAAGCGTGGACACAGTCTTGCATATCTCTTCAGGCGCATGGGAAGGCTAAACAGGGACCAATGGCCCAAGTATTTAGTGGGAAGTATCTTCGCTATAAGTACGTCTTCACTATTGCTTTTCCAATCGCGATCAAATCTAACTACCCAATTAGTGAGCGGATGCGCTTACCCAGCATTTGGTATCGTCTACGCTCATGGAATCAACGGCTTCTCTGCTATTGATGCGCATGAGCGTCGGAAAGAGGGTAACCGAAATGCTTTGTGGTATGTATAAGGTCCCGTCCGTTATCACCTCGTCTGTGCTCATTACACGTCTCAAGGTTCTTCGTCATTGGTCTCATCACAGCCACCACGATTGGACTCCAGAACTTCCTTTTTTCGTCGGCGGCAGCAAAGTTGGTCGCGAAGGTGCGGAGCTTAGGATACAGAGCCATTCTTCGACAAGATAGTAAGCAGTTCCCCACTCGAAGTATTGCGTTTCCTGACCTCCTTTTCCTAAGTTGCGTTCTTCGATGAGGCAGAGAATAGTGTTCGTAACGATGCTTCTTCTCTGAATTCTTCACTGATAACCCCTGTAGACTGGCGCTTTGACGGCTGGCCTGAGCGACAACCCACAGAAAATCAAGGGCCTAGCTGGTATCACTCTTGCCACGTTAGTGCCTTTCATCCCTTTTGTGACGAGATTGGATCTGACCACTTGCCTATGATATAGACTGGTCCAAAGTTGCTCCACTCTCGTCGCTGGCTCCGCTATCGGCTTGGCATATTACTGGAAGATTGGTCTTGTTGCGATAGGTGCGTATGTTCCCATGGTCTGCGACTTGATACTGAACCACATTTCTGAACAGCTTGCATGCCCTTCATGGTTTCCGTTGGCTACATTCGTCTCGTAGGTTTCACTGATAATTCTCGAGATTGGTCTGCAGCTGACAAATGTGCTTTTAGCGCGTCGTCATCCTGAAAGACAAAGCCAACAAGAAAGCTTACGCCGAATCCGCTCGTGTTGCTTGTGAAGCTGCCGCTTCCATCCGTACCGTGGCCGCTTTGACACGCGAGGACGACTGCTGCAATCAATACAGCGCAAGTCTCGAGGTTCCTCTGCAACAATCAAGAAGATCTTCCATTTGGAGTCATCTTCTGTATGCCTTGGCCCAAAGCGTCGTATATTTTGTCATCGGTTTGATATTCTGGTACGGCTCAACCTTGGTGTCTCGCCAAGAGGTTACAATGCTTCAATTCGTTGTCGTGGTCATGGTGCGCATGTCCTTCAAAATTGTCATTTTCTAATCTGATAATCGTCTTCATTACAGAGCTCTACCCTTGGTGCCATGCAAGCTGGAAACATTTTTATGTTTGCTCCCGATATGTCATCTGCTAGTACCGCTGCGTCCGACGTCATCAACCTACTTGACGCGCGACCGGAAATCGACGCGGAATCTACGGATGGTAGGATCGTCAGCCCAGAAAAATTGGAAGGACGCGTATTGTTTGATAATGTTCGCTTCCACTACCCAACGCGGCCGTCAATCACCGTCCTCCAAGGATTAACACTGCGAGTGGAACCCGGGCAGTACGTCGCTCTTGTTGGTGCAAGTGGATCCGGGAAGAGTACGATGTAGGTGTCATCTTTATCATCCTGTCACCGACATTGTTCATTTGCTCACCCTCACTTTTCCAGTGTTCAACTCTTAGAGCGTTTCTACGACCCCACAAGTGGCGCCGTTTACGTACGTTTAACAGGTTGCGTTTTACCTTTGAGGTTGATACTGATCTTATCTCTAGTTCGATGGTGAACAAGTAGCGGAATTGAACGTTCAAGAATACCGAAAACAAATAGCTCTCGTATCTCAAGAGCCGACACTCTATGCTGGATCAATAAGGTTCAACATCCTTCTTGGCGCGATCAAACCTGAAGCCGAGGTCACAATGGAAGAGATTGAGAACGCTTGTCGGAACGCCAACATCTTGGAGTTCATCCAATCGTTACCTGAGTTCGTTACCCGTTTTCTGTTCTGATTTTGCTCATCTTCTGATACACTTTCGCAGTGGTTTTGATACTGATATTGGCAGCAAAGGTTCTCAACTCTCAGGTGGCCAAAAACGTGCGTTACAAACCAGATCTTGCCCAGCTACTTCCAGACACTAATGTGCTCCTGCTCTAGAACGAATTGCTATTGCTCGTGCTCTCCTCCGAAATCCAAAACTCTTGCTCCTGGATGAAGCTACTTCCGCCCTCGACTCCACCTCTGAAAAGGTCGTCCAACAAGCCCTCGATCAAGCAGCCAGAGGCCGAACGACGATCGCAATCGCCCATCGGTTGTCGTCAATCCAGAATGCCGACGTGATGTAAGCCTGCCTTTCTTACCATTTGGGAGTCTATAAGGTCTTACCTTTCTTTGCTTGCTCTTCAGATATTTCATCAAGGAAGGCCGGATCAGCGAGTCAGGAACGCACGACCAGCTGTTGAGCCAAAGAGGAGACTATTACGAATACGTCAAGTTGCAAGATATGAGTAAAAAATGATGATTGGCAGATTGACTCAACGCATACGTCAATTTCAATATACATAGCACATAACACCTCTACGACTCTCCTTTGCCACCACTCCTTCTCATCGCATATACCTTAGATCGCTCTCAACGGAATCATTTCGTCGTTGTTATTTGACTCAAACCCAATTCGGTAAAGTATCCTATCATACACAATGCTTCTCTATCTTTATACCTTTGAAATCGAACACATTTATCACTTTTAATGTGAAACTGACAAGGAGGGGCGAATGGGGCCTAGGTGAGTAGGTGCCATTTTAATGAACTTCAAAGGTGGAGATGGGCGTTAAACGCGTGATCATAAAAATGGACTGGAGTTTATGGAGTCGGGTAGCTAAAATCCTCCGCCATGTCAATGTGGCGGCTAAACTCCCCCGACTATTGAAGCCAGCCACCATGATCGGGACTGAGATGCACAGTGGTCCAGGAGCTGTAAAAGTTCATCTCGGTCGTGGGACAAGATACAGGGTATTAAACTTCTTTCTCGAACTCAAACTGGCTTCCGATGTTCCTTCAATGATGACGACGAATTAAAGCACCGTGGCCAGAGTGATCGATGAACAAGGTCTCCGGAGGACTTCCCAGCCCGGTGCCTCGAGGTTGCAACGTTGGCGCATTGGCAGGTTCATTAAAGCGTGAACACCAACCGCATTTCCTCGACAAAAGGTCGCTTAAGTCGACTCCGCATTTTGCAGTAGAATGGAAATTACGAAAGTACAATACGGTCAATTCTAAGGGGAGGTCAGATTGGAGTCGATTAGAGCCCATCACAAGGGCCGGTTGTCATCGCAGCGAGTCCTCCATTTTTAGATTTGATGATAATTCCCACGGATGGGTCTGTTCGGCGAGGACTTTCCCTGACTTGCACCACATGGCCTACCATCACACATGTCCAGCTGTCTTTGCGAGTTCTCGAATTTGGCAGTACGTGAATGGCGTAAATGTCGGAATCTCAAGATGACACGGTGTCAAAAAATGCCGCTCAGAGGAAAATACACATACTCTTCACGCTCACATTCGCTCGTCCACCGCCCGCGCCTATGTCAAGGGCAACGATGCTTGATTGCTTATGGATTCTGGGGATCACCGCCCTCACGATCCTTCTTGTAATCCGTTTGATACGCTGGTCTGATGATACCCCGTGCGTAGTTCAATTTCACTTCACTGTAAAGAAGGGGATCGCTTACCGCATCTGGGATCAGACTCTTGATGCCACGCACGCCGAAGATGTTCACAAAAACATACAAGCTGACGGACATGCCGGGAGATATTGATTCCGTACCTGCCCTATCAGGACCGGTGCAACCCTCCTGTCCCCAAAACAACGCCTTCCGGAGGCCGAGGGGCTTCTTCTATTTTGGCTGAAGGGGACAACCGATGATGGTGTGACGGATGGAAGCTTTTTCTGTTTGACACTCTTTTTCTTGACCAAACGACTTGGTTTTCTCCACTCGCGCGTTCCCTTCCCCCTCTCCTCCACATTCGTTCTCCACATGCTCATCCAATTCGATGATACGCTGGGCGCGGTCTCCATCGGCTTCAGCATATCGTGTGTTGTGTTCGGCATATTGACAATGCAAGTGTTCACATACTTTCGAAACTATCCCTCCGATCGGCCTGTGTACAAACTCCTGGTGAGCCCGTCAGCAACATCCCGCTTCCCCCTCTCCTAATGGTACAATACCCGGTTCAGGTTGCAACACTTTGGTGAGCTCCTTGTTCCACAGATCTATTGAGCGCGTGCTCACGTACGCCACAGGTTATTAGAGCTTTTCGATCAAGTGCTAATCGGCACTTCAGTCTACTTCTATACCGTCACGTATGTTCATAGACCAAAGCAGCGAAATAGGAGCATAAAGCTGAAGGGCTGGATAGGCACCTTGGGGATGTTATCTTCCTGGTAACGGGCGATGTCATATGGTGAGCGTGTTTCAAAGAGCTGTTGGTTTTCTGTAAAATAACCCTCGCCCAAGGACTCTCATAGTAAGCATCATCCTTCGCTTTCGTGGGTCTGAAGAGCCGACCATTCGTCACCCCACACAGGTTCAGATAATTGTTAATGTGAGGGTCCCACCAGAGCATTGGATGTGCACACCACTCATGTGATGATCAGGTTACTGTTGGAACCATCGTGAAAGTGTGTTTTGCGATGCGCGTTTGGAGATGTACGTGCTTCTTGGCATCATTCGACCACGTGTGCCAATGTTTTACCAGTCAGCGGGCACAATCGATACATCGTGGGGCTTATAGTGAGTTTGGCTTCCTTTTCCGTCGATTGCCAAGCGTTGAATCCACAATTTCAAAAGCTCTCTTTGACGACCGCTCAATTCGGTGAGAACCATTGGTGTAGCTTGCAGCCTCGGGTTCAAATGCTCACGCTTTCCCATCGCAACCCTAAGGACTGGGAACAGGTATGCAAATTCGTTGTTTCCGAGAAAAAATGACCCCGTTGAGCTGATCCTTACAATCTTCTCTAGCTTACATGTGCAGGGCGTGAGCAGTTTCTCATCATGGGCATCCTATGTGAAGATTGAACTTCTCTGTCAGTTTTAAGTTCAACAAGTTTGTCCACCTCGACAAACTCAAAGTACGTTATAATGGTTTAATCCCTCTTCTGGGTGACTGATGGGTGCTTTGCGTGTCGGTCAGACTCTGGCGACATTGTCTCTGGGATCTGGAGTTGTCACGGATTTTTTGACCGCATCCGCGCTCTGTTACTTCCTCAGGCAACTTCGCACTGGGTATAAGAAGTAAGTTCGGCAAAAATATGATGGCGGATGTGTTCTCATCAACGCGCAGATCGGATACCCTCGTTAATAGTTTGACAAGATATGCAGTGAACACTGGAGCGTTGACAAGGTGAGAGAATCCGCCTCGGTGAGAAGGCCGCATCACTCAATTATGTCAAACCCCTCGATCCTTGCAGTGCCATCAGCTTGACCACACTGATATTGGTGAGCGCTCCACAGTTGAACGTTGGAAGCGAACTTAATGAAAAATCAGTACAACATAGAAGCCAACAAGTTCTATTTCATAGCGAGTTATTTCCTACTTGGGAAACGTGCGCTCAAAACTTGTCTTGACTTCTTTTTTTGTGTCACTCACACATCAAGATAGTCTACGCCATCTCGTTCCTGTGCACGCTGAACACACGAAAAATCATCCGAGGGAAGGGAACTGACCGCCCAGGTGGCACGGGTGGGACGAGCAACACTGCGAACCTCTACAGCAATACCTTCCTCATGGTCAGCCACGCAAAACGGCCCCATACAAACGACGTCGCCCACACAAAGGTCAGTTAAATCTAGAGAAAAAGATTAAAGAGTTCTGTCGATTGACTTTCGGTGTTCTAAGAGCGTGGAAATTGGGGTTCACCAAGAAGTGTCGGTTGTATCGGATGTTGAAAGCAATACCCGCCCGATAGCCGTGAGTTTCCACTTCTTTTCTGATCAGGATGGCGAACGCTGAAGTTGGGCATTAGCCATATTCCTATATCTAATCTTAGAAGCCGTGGCTGGTTTATGGGAACTTAGCTGGCTGGACCACCCTTTGTAGTACATTTGTGTAAAAATTGGTGTAATCGAGTTAACTGTTTTGCCAGTTGCGGAGTCTGGGATTCAGGGGCGGTGTTATCGGAATTGGATCTCGGAATCGTGCGAACTGATCGGAAGCAGTGGTCCTCAAATAGAAGTTGAGCGATCGATCTAGATCTTCGATCGTCTTTTTTTCCAGCCGAGCGGCGAGTGCGTTCTAAGCTTTATGTCCATATGGGTCGAATACAACAATTTCCCAAGCAATCCGTCAAACGCGATGGTGCGTCCACGCGGCTACCAAGACTCCCCGCACCCGCCCTATTTCCAATCACCAAACTCTTTCCTTCATTTACTATAACCCCGCTTTTTTTTCTTCCCTCTTTCCTACGTCCAACACCTTCACCTCGACCATTCCTTGACGTCCCTCTTCAGCCCTTTCAACTGGCAGCCTGAGCTCAACAAAGCCCTACGCTCGCCTTTCAATTCGCGCTGTCAAACTAACACCCGTCTGGAAAACTTCTCAACTGAACAAACGCCATGTCCACTTCACGCCCAGCTGGATTCAGTGTCGATGCCACGCTCGGCGCCGTCTTCATTGGCTTCGCCCTTGCGTGTCTCGTCTATGGGATACTCGTTACACAGGTCTCTTCGTACTTTTGGAGGTACCCGCAGGACAGAGTGGTGTTCAAGGTTTTGGTATGTGCGATCCCTCGGTCTGGAAAGGTGGTTGTTGACAGGGGTTTCCTCATTGCAGGTCATCGCCATGCTGTGAGCCTCGTTGCCCCTTACCATGATTGAAGGCTGGTGGTTGCTTAACGTGAACATTGTTGATAGGATTCTGGAAACTGTTGATCAGATATTTATCGGGCATTTGGTGTACTTTTACAGTATAACCAACTACGCCAATCCAGCCATCATGGTGCAAGCTTCGATCACTTGGTAAATGATTTCCCCCTTCTTTAGGTCTGAACGCTGGCTTAATCGTTTCCAGGTCGTTTATCGTATGTGTTGTCCAGTTCTGTTGCGGATACTCGCTGATGTCTAGCGTTGCATGTAGTTGCAGTTGACGATGGGGGTGAGTTCCGTTATGCTCTGATCTAATTGCTGTTCTGTTGTTGATGTGATTTCGTACCAGGCCATTGTAGGTGCGATAGTAAAATGGTCAGTGCAGTCAGAGTCGATTCCGGTTCACGTTCTGACCATCAACGTGCAGTTCTTTTGGATTGCGAGTCTGGCGATGTAAGGATCCAATCAATCTTCCGAAACTGTTGCAAACGTTTACGTGAAATGATAGTCAGCGAGCGGAACTTTTACATCACGGGGGTCATAGTGAGTTAATATGTGTCCGCCGACCTCGAGCGAGTTTCTGATACAGTTGTAGATGCTGTTGACCTTCTCTCAACTCGGTTGGTGCACGGACAAACCCCGAAGGAATAATCCTGACTAACTTTACTCTTCTGTCGCCGTCGCTCACAGGACTGGCTATTGGTATGCCCACTCTTTTAACTCTCATCCACGTAAATCCTGATTAGTACTTTTAGCTTTCACGGTCAAAGCGTAAGCTCAAATTTTTCGCATCCATCAAGTCCTCGAACTCCGGCGTTAACGTTCCCCATAGGTTCCAGCTTCCGAACGTTTTTGCCATCTCAGACCTTAAAGTGAGTGTTTTCCCCCTTTGGATGCATCAAAAAGATTTAACTAAGTCCGGGCAGGTCCTTGGCACTATATCACTGGGCGTCGGTGTTTTGACGGATGTAGTGACTGCGGCTTCGCTGTGCTATTTCTTGAACAAACTACGGACGGGTTATTCTCAGTATGTGGCGCACGCTACCGCTTCTCGTTGACTAGGAGACTCGGATGCTGATTCTCGTCGTCATCGCAGATCGGATTCGCTCGTTGACAACTTGTGCAGATATGCAATCAAC
Source organism: Macrocystidia cucumis (assembly GCA_001179725.1). Lineage (NCBI taxonomy): Eukaryota > Fungi > Basidiomycota > Agaricomycetes > Agaricales > Macrocystidiaceae > Macrocystidia > Macrocystidia cucumis. The sequence continues at coordinate 10,771 of CEMH01204199.1, read as the reverse complement.
ACGGGTGCATTGACAGCGTATGCCGTCCTCAGCGTCATTCTTTGAAATATTCTAATCTTGTTGTTTTCGCAGAGCCGTCAGCCTTACGGTGGTGTTCCTCGTGAGTGCTTTGTATTTGAACCGTTGTTAAGTGGGATGTTGACAGAATCTGTTGTGGACAGTTCAACTTCTTGCCTCACAACAACCTTTCCTTCACTGGGGTATATTTCATCCTGAGCAAACGTGCGCTCGTTCATTCCTTGTTTCAATCAATTATGTATGTTGACTTCCACATTGTTCCAGTCTACGCAGTGTCGTACATGGCAACGTAAGTGTACCAAATGGATGGGAAGCCCAGTTATTGATCGCTTATGGTGCGGAACAGACTGAACACTCGTCGCACGGTTCGTGGACAGGGTACAGATCGGCAAGAGGCGGTCTCCAATAACACCAACATGTTCCATCTCGGGACACGGATGCCCAGCATGGGACCGGTGGACGTGGAGCCAGCATGGGAACACGACAAGGTATGTTCTTTCCGCGTGGAGTGCTCCCAACAGGGTTCCACATGGATTTGGTCACCAAAGGCTAATCTCAAAATCAGATGCCTTCTCCACAAGCCCATCAAGACGGTTATCCGCTTGATGGTCGACCGACCCTCGGAAAGTGAGTACCACACTTTTCTACCCGATCCGTCGCTCTCCGTCACATTTGGGGAAATTTCTTTATGCCCCTCTTTTTTCCGCCCTGATTGCTAATGATTTCGTGCTTGTTAGGCATGGATACTCCTACTGAACAAATGAGAAAAGACATCCGAAGACAATAACAACCGAACCGCTCCCCACCTACTCATCCACTTTTCTCCCTCTCCCGTCTCTTTCGCCCTCTTTTTCCGCCTCCGCTTCCGCCAAGCACCCGCATCGCGACCCGCGACCACCAGCCAAGTTAAATTGACAACACCTTCCCTTGACCGACCTCCCCTCACAGCGAAGGGATTGACCATCCTACCGCCAAAGAGCAACCCAGTCCCTCGCTAGCACATCAATTGTTATTCTCACTGTTTTCTTCATATTGTAGTAACCTACCTGGATGACCGGGTCCCCACAGTCGCACATATCGCGCATACGTACAAGTACATAGTACATACATTCAAACCATTTGTAACGGAATTTTTTTCTCTTTTTGTTTTTTTCCTTATTCTTGTTGTCTTCATTTCTTTGATGTTTTTTTTTTGTGTTCGCTCGACCGCGATTCAAATAGAATTTCGAGAGGTCTTTTGTATCATTACATCAACCAAAAGTACCAGCTCCAGTGACTTTCATGATCATCATTGAGATAAGTTGGAAACATTGGCGATCATCCGAATTTCCGAAATACGACTCGGACCGTGTCTTCGTCATTCGGGGTTGATCTCTGCGAATCGTCAGGGGGCGGGTTGATATGATCAATCATTGGCCAACGAGATACCATATGTATTCCAGATTGAATTCAACAGGCACATCCACCCACCCACATTTTTTGACTTCTGATAGGTTCCGCATCCGATCTCTACTTATTCCTTTTTTGCTTTCAACTACCTTCGAGAGATCTCATTGGCCGACAGCGATTGGTGGAAGCTCGTGCTTTCAAGGCCCAAGGGCGGATTGGTCAATCGTCAATCATAGGTTAGCACAAGTGGATTGTAATTCGTGATGGATCCTATCCTATCCTAGGATTCTACCGAAAAGTGACCAATTCCGCGCCGGTAACAGATTTTGAAGTGTTGGAACCTGATATTCATTGCTCGAAAACACTTGAATACGAATCATTCATCACGGCCTGTCCCTGTTCTCGGACCTTCCCCTCCTTTTTTTCATTTTGTATCTATGTCTGTCAATTTTGTTCGTTCGTCATTTTGGTTTCTTCGACCGTTTTTTTGCGAACGTTCGGAAAAAGTTTAGGGGGGGAATTGAAACGTCAAGCTTACGTAGCACCATGACGTCATCTTACCGTTCTGTTACCTTTCTCTTTTTTTTTTCCTTTTTTTTTTTTGACTTGTCTTTGACACGCAAAGGAAAATTTGGATTGAAGTTAAACGTTAAACCGCGACATATAAGATGAGTTTTTTTTCGCTTTCCAGTCATTCAAGGGGAAAAAATCCAACCGATGAAGAGTTCCGGGATCAGAAACACCTGTGGCGACAAGGATGGGAAAAGAAAGCTGTGCACCCAAAGCAATGTGCGTAGAAGCGTAGAAGGCGAGAGAAGGGTGAGTAAGTTCCGACAGCTTGCGGCGGGCCGCACGATGAGCACTGGGCAGTGTCTTTCGAACTTCGAAGTTCGATCGGAAGTCCGTGCAGCGGTCGTCATTGTGTTGCTCCGAGGAAATCCCGGGCGTGTTATGTTTTTGGTGCACATGCGATGTAGTCCAGTGTACGAGAAGTTTGCATGTTCATCGCTGCACAACTCCAAAAATTTGGCACTAACGCCTCTGCGCTCACTGCACTCTTGATTGGTCACACTCTGGGTGTCAAGACGGTTTTGACATGAAAAAGAGTTGGTGTAGTAGCCCCAAGGGACAACGCATATATTCCCATCATCTCTCCGGCGAGATCGCAGCGATGGTATCAAAAAAAGTAGGAAGGGTCGGTGTCATGAGAGCCAGATGGGCGACGACATACAGTGCTAAAGATATGTGAGTAACTTCGAAATATGATAGTGGCGTAGCAAAGGGCGGTGAATCGTGGTTGCTAAATTTCTCCATGGGTTGAGGGCATCGAGGGTTGAGACGGGTCACCGCCTGAGCGCAACCAGCGATGTCAACGTTATATTTTTAGGCGTCACGTTTAGCTTTGCCGCTCGTGGGACAAGCTATGATCGTGATGATCTCAAACCGTTTTCGAGGAAACTGGGGTCTTCTGATGAGGAGTGAGCGCGGCCAATTGTCGATCCTTGATGATCATGTCCAGTTGGGTGGGGTGATGTTGAGCGGGACCGACTCAAGAGGGCGCTCTCCCATCAAGTCAAGTCAACCCACCGGGGCCTGGAGTTCCTGTAGATTTTGGAGAAAGGGACCGGATAATATGTACAACGCTTTTTTTTCCATGATGACAGGTTTTCCACCAGCGAGACGAGGTGTGAGAATTTGCGAGGTGAACGAACATCCTGGTGCCGTCATTTTCCAATGATTATTCATGGAATACGACAAGGTGTGCGAGTGTGTGATGAATTCTCGGCGACTTCGAGCGCTGACGCCATCCTTGAACGTTTATGCGGTCTGGATATTTGATGATGACGTTGCGGGGTTTTCATCTACCCATACGAGTGATGACATGGCGTGACCTGGGAGGTCCACAAAGAAGATTGGAGTGTGGGATTGAGGAACTAGTTTTGAGGAGAGAACCAAGGTCAGGTTGGATGCGTTGGCGAGGGGAGAAAGATTATGATTCAAGGTGGCCACATGATTTCTCGGTTTCTTGGCGTCTTTCCACCACGAATGGCCAACAAGACCACTACGTTTCCAAAAGGTGGAACCAAGGAATGACTGTGACTATGCCAGTATCTGGGAGCAGGAAATGTGGTCAACAAGCTCGGCGACATGATGGTCAGTGTTGAAAGGGAAACGTCGTTGTTTTGATCGCGGACCGTGGCAGGCCCGACAGCGAACGCGCGATGATCGCCATACACCTCTTTACCTTCTACTCCTACTAAATCCGCCCGACTTCCCTGCCAATGGAAGTCGGTCATGGGGCTGCACCACAACCACCTTTGCCAACGAAGCAGCCCATAGTCTTCGCAAGGACCTACGCTGGCCCTACAAATACGAAGCCCCTTCAAGATGCATGGGGCCCACAAGACGAGAAACACGTATACCAACCACCTTTTGGCCGTGAAATTCACGTCAAGAGCTCGTCTACACTCATAACAATGAGCTCGCTGCATACGGGGCTATCGGACGTAGAAGGACGTAGGAAGTATCACTACAGGCTTTCTGCCAGATCTGCCACGTTTTGGATTACCACCTGCCTCCTCGCCACCCTTCTTGTCCTTATATCTCCGGGGGGACCTTCCCCTTCGTTCTCTCTCAATCCACTCTCGTATTTGGCAGCCCGGTCAGATTCCACAAACGATCCAGTTCTGGATTCGAGCGTGGACCAGAACACGGCCTCCGTCGTACCCTCCGTCGTCAATCTCGCGCGAACGGATCAAGTACAATTTGACAACTATAGCTTGATTCTGCGGGGGCAGAGAATATTCCTTTAGTACGTCATTGACCTTGTGAGTGTACGCGACTGGTCTGCTGAAACGCACCCCGAAAGCTCTGGAGAATTCCACACTTTCCGCCTCCCCGTGCCCTCTTTATGGCCAGATATCCTGGAAAAAGTCAAAGCCGCGGGCTTGAATGCCGTCAGTGTGTACACCCACATGGGATTGATCAATCCAGCACCTGGTGTGGTCGACTTTGGTGGATTCCGTGCCTTGCAACCGTTATATGACGCCGCTAAAGCGGCGGGAATTTGGATCGTGCTGCGACCTGGTACGTTCACGTTCACGCCACATGCCGTCTCTTGTCGTTTTTTTTTGACCAACTTTCATATTTCAAGGTCCGGTAAGCGAGATTCTGAACGCTCGTGAAAGTCAGAAATATCTGTTCTGATTGCACCTCGTGTATCGCGATTAGTATATCAATGCGGAAACCTCAGCAGGGGGTATATCCCATTGGGCAACCAGCGAAGTAGCTGGGACGCTTCGGACAAACGCTTCAGATTGGCGAGCTGCCTGGCAAGATTATATCAAAGGCATCATTGACGTTACCGCTCCGAATCAGATAACCCAAGGCGGACCAGTGATAGGTACGATCAATTTCATTCTCGTGCAAATGCCCCCACTGAACATCGTGGCCATTTTTATCAGCTATCCAAGTCGGTTCGTGCACTTTTTTGCCTCACAGCCACGTATCAGACTAACTCTGCTCTTCAACTTGTAGACAACGAGTACTCGCAAAGTCCTTTATCACATGCGGAGTACTTTGTAGACCTTGAAGCTGTGTACCACAGTTCAAGCATTGTCGTCCCTTTGACGTTCAATGATCCCGGGCAAGGAAGGAACTTCATCAATGGAACTGTGAGGAAACCTCACTCCCATAAGTTTGTTTATGTTCTGATGTGTCTCTCAGGGAGCGGTTGACCTATATGGGTACGCACCTTGTCGTCTTTGCCCTGGAAACCGTCTGACGTTCCACTATCATAAGGCTTGATTCCTATCCTCAAGGGTTTGATTGCTCAAACCCCACTAAGTGGAATCCAGTTACAACCAACTATCACCAGTACCACGCTTCGGCGAACCCCTCGCAAGCGTGGTACATACCAGGTACGACCTTTTTTTTTTTTGTAGTGAGGCATCCGTTAAACTTGTACTGTTTAGAGTTCCAGGGTGGTTCGTTCGATGCATGGGGTCCGACAGCACCTGGTGAGTTTTCACGGCCTTGCAATCTCCAGCTTCGCTTAATTTGGTGTTTTGGTTAGGTTATGCACCATGCAGGCAATTGACAGGCCCAGATTTCCAATCTGTGTTCAACCTCCAATTATGGGCGAGTAACGCAAAGTTGATCAACTACTACATGATTTACGGGTATGGTTTCCGTACGTGATTGTTCTACGCAATGCTTACATGCCGCTTAAGGGGTACCTCATGGGGAGCCATACCGTTCCACGGGGTGTACACCTCATATGATTATGGTTCATCGGTTGGTCACACCTAGCTAACCTCGTGGACCTGCCGCTCATCATTCTGTAGATTACGGAATCTCGGGAACTCACGACGAAATTCGACGAACTCAAGCGTCAAGGACTGTTCCTTCGCTCCTCGCCAGATTTCTACAAGACCGACTGGGTTGCTGATTCTTCGACTGGTTTAAGTGCGTCGACGTCTGCGAGCGTGTTCGTAACGTTGCTCCGAAACCCGGACAAAAAGTCGACGTTCTATATCATTCGTCAGACAGACTCCACATCCACGTGAGTCAATTCCCTGGTATTCCTGTCGCAACAAGCAAATCTAATTCTCTTCCGATCCAGGGCGACGCAAAACTTTAAGTTGAACATCACTAACTCTGCTGGTCCATTGCAGATCCCTCTAGTCGCTCCCTCAATCACTATCACAGGCCGACAATCCAAGGTCATCGTCTCTGACTACACCTTTGGTTCTTCCAAGTCTTCGCTCATTTACTCGACTGCGCAAATCTTCTTCGCTGGCAACATCGACTCCAGGGATGTACTTTTCCTGTTCGGCGACACCGCACAAGAGCACGAAGCCGCGCTGGTTCTTACTGGTACACCCAATCCCGCTCACGTGAATCCACCCTCGATCCAATTCACGAAGACGTCTGCACTCCAAGGAGGTGCTACGATCGTGACCCTTAGCCAAGGCATCTCAGGCTTTGTAACACTCTGGGACTCATCCACTCAGCTTGTGTTGTACGCAGACACAGTGACGGCAGCTACGTTCTGGGCGCCCGTCATCCCAGGTGCCGCCAAAGACCCTCTCCGGAACTTCTGGGGCCTGGGAACGAACACGACTGTGCTCGTTGGTGGACCGTATCTCGTCCGTGACGCCGATTTGCAAAGCAACGGACAGACGTTGGCGTTGCGTGGGGACTTGAAAGACGACGCGAGGCTCATTGTGATTGGGCCCAAGACGATTCGGAGGGTGACGTGGAACGGTGATGCGGTGGGTAGTGATGCCCAGGCTGCGGGAGCGATAAGCAGTACCCCTGGCGTGTTGGTTGGACAGGTAGCACCGAAGGTGGCAGCGAACGCGGTGAAGATACCGAAGTTGACGGGTTGGAGGTTCCATGATTCGTTGCCGGAGGCGGCTGCGGTTGGCGGGTTTGATGACTCGAAGTGGACGTTGGCGGATCATAAGACGACGAATATTCCGGATAAGATGTATTATGGAGATGGGAGGATTTTGTATGGGTGTGATTATGGGTTGTGAGTGCTTTCTTATGCTTTCTTGAGGTCAACAGCAGATCACTGAGTTGAGCGTTGCTTCTAGCTGCGAGAACGTTGTGCTTTGGCGTGGTCATTTCAAAGCTACTGGCGTGGAGAAGAGTGTCAATCTCTCCATCAATGGCGGTGAAGGTATCTTTCGGTTTTCCTACATGTTTACGGCAACGTCTGACAGATGATCCCTCCCTTCCCAGCTTTCGCTGGCAGTGTTTGGCTGAACGACGTCTTCCTCGGTACCTCCTTTGGAAAGTGAGCGCTGTGCCTTTTAATGTTGAGAAACCCGCTGACGATTCATTGTGCTAGTTCGACCAACAACCGCAGGAGTTTGGAAGAGACAGACGATAAATTTACTTTCCCAGCAGGAGCAATCGCGGCTGGAAAAGACAATGTCATTACAATCGTGCAGGTATGCGCTCTTCTTGATTCTTGAAGAATAATGACGCTAATTGTGATCCGTTATACCTAGGACAATATGGGGTTAAATGAAACAAATGGCGGAAGTGAGTTGGTTTGATCAAATTTCTGGAAGCATCGCTGACTCGCTTTTTTTTACTCTTCACAGACCCGGACTCGTCCAAGAGTCCGCGTGGAGTGAGAGGTTTTAAATTGGACGTAGGCAATTTCGGCGATTGGAAAGTTCAAGGCAAAGTCGGCGGATACAAAGGGTCGGTGGCTTCGTTTCGTTTCGCGTGATATACTGATGTTAGAATCCTATTCAGATTCCCAGATACAGTCCGGGGCGTTTTCAACGAAGGTGGTCTTTTCGGAGAGCGCAAGGGTTGGCATTTGCCTGGTTTCTCTACGTCTGCCAACGCAGGCTGGGTTTCGCGTGACCTCTCCCTCGGGCTTCCCGGTTCTAAAGCCGGTGTTGGTTTCTTTGTGACGACTTTTGATCTCAAGATACCCAAGGGTCTGGATGTGATGCTCTCGTTTACGTTTGGAGAGCCGTTGGGTCAGCCATACCGGGCGTTGCTGTTTGTGAATGGCTGGATGATGGGCAAGCGGGTTGCCAACCTAGGGTGCGTGTCTAGGCGCAACTGCTCTTGAGTGTGATCTGATCGTTTGGTTTCTATTTACAGACCACAAGCGAAATTCCCAGTTCATGAAGGTATTTTGGATTACAACGGGAAAAAGTGAGAGTTTGTTCAATCATTTTGTTGCAAAGAAGTTTCGCGGTCCCATCTGATGTTTTGAAACAGCACTGTTGCGGTTGCGTTGTGGGCGATGACACCGAATGTTGTGGTAAAGCCCGATCTACAACTCACATTGGACGCGGTCTACGATGGAGGTGTTGGGAATGTGGTGACCACAAACCCTCAATGGTCGTCTAAAGGGAGAGAATGACGAATTGGAGACCCGTTGACTTTGTGATCCTGCAAAATTTGTATATTTTTCTTGAGAGATATACCTTGGTACTGGACCAGTCTCAAACAATGCGGCAGACTTTCGGCATCGATAATAGGAATCATATCATCCATCATGAAGGGTTGAATCGGAGGAGGGGATACCGGGTTTAGCCTCACTTACTCACAGACGTTCGTCGGTCGTGCTGCCGACCTCACAGCCAATATCACGTCCGATGTGCCTCAGGCTGTAACAACGGCTTTGCCAAAGTTGAATCGCCCCCAGGCTAACCTAAAGAACACAAACTACTACCAATGAGTTTTCTCGCTAGGATATCATCAACGTATATTTCAGGAAGAAGAGGTCTGATTGATAAAAGGAAACCGCATCGAATCAACCCATCGGGCTCTACTGAGTGACCGCAATCAATGTCCGAAGATGCGGTGTTCAATGACCGTAGGCAGCCAAACCACAGGGCGAGATTAGTTTTACTTCAATTCCATACCTCAACGCCCAACTATGCAATACCCGAATACACGACGCGCTCCTCAGACTGAAGTTGCAATCCTAGCGCGTTGTTGAATGAGATGCCAACTACAGTACTGCAAAAGACGCGATCATGATGATCATCTCCGCCTGCCAAGCGTGTGGGAGTGGCAGTTACGCGTACTAGTATGAGCGCTGGGTATCTTGGGGATGATTCGTTACTTCTCAAAAATCCCTTCTTTCCTTCCACCTTCATCCTAAAACTCCACTATGAAAGTTGCTGTTGTCGGATCTGGCGTTTCTGGTTTAGCAGCCACCTGGGTGAGAAACCCTCTCGGCTTTTACGGATGAAATACTCACAAAATCGTTGTCGCATAGCTCCTGAACGAACACAGTGATCACGAAGTCCACCTTTATGAATCAGACAGTCGTCCAGGAGGACACGCTAACACCGTTCGCTTTCAACCTGAAGGCGCCGACGGGGTTGATGTGGATACGTGCGTCCTTTCTCTTCTCTTCTGGTGCTGAACTTATGCATTCCGTAAAGTGGCTTCGTACGTTTTCATAAACAGCTCGTCCTATTGCAATGTCCTTTAAAGATAGTACTCCCCTTGTTTTCAGATCGTGTTCAACCCGAGAACGTATCCCAACTTCCTGCGCTTCCTCCGTCTCTTCCCATCCATCCCAATACAGCGCACCGAAATGACGTTCAGCGTCTCTCGGGATGACGGCGCGTTTGAATGGGCAGGACGAAACCTCCTGAGCGTTTTCTGCCAGCCCTGGCGGCTTCTGGAGGGCAGAATGTGGAGGATGATTTATGATGTTGTGCGTTTCAACGCTTGCGCGGCGAGAATCGTCGTTGGCGACAATGGCGAATGGCTGCTTGGCGAGGATCCGGCGGGGAGCCTTTCAATTGGGGAGTACTTGGAGAAGGAGGGGTATTCGGATGGTTTTAGGGATGACTACTTGATTGTGGGTTCATCATTGGTATTGTTGGTTTGCACTTGCTGAGGCCGATTCGGCAGCCCATGACGGCTGCTATCTGGAGCACCCCACCAGATAAATGCGCCCTCGACTTCCCAGCCCGGACGTTGGTAGGTGTAATCACACGTGCACAAGCCCGGAGCGAAATTGTTGAACGCGTCGCGCAGATCCAATTCATGCACAACCACCACCTTCTACAGATCACAGGAAAACCTAAATGGTTGACTATCCCCGGTGGCAGGTAGCTCCCCTTTTTTCTCACTTTCTAGGCAATATCTCAACCAACTTCAAACCGGCCAAAAGCCGGCAATATGTGAAGCAAATCTTGTCCAAACTTCCAAGTGCTCAACTCCACCTTTCTAACCCTGTAACCTCCGTCTCATCAGTCCAAGAATTTGGACGAACGACGCCCAAAATTCACCTCAAAACGGCGGATGGAGGGGAACACACCTTTGACCATGTCATTATGGCCTGCCACTCAGATACTACGCTCTCCATTCTCCGCGCGGGCGGATCAATCGGCGGTATCACTCAAGACGAAGAAGACATCCTGGGTGCCTTTGAATGGAATAAGAACGAAGCTGTGCTGCATTGTGACGTTCGTGTGAGTTGGTGGTGTTTTTGTTGTGTTCCGCTAAAGCTAAGACTGTTGCTTCGTATTCACGCAGTTGATGCCAAAAAGCAGGCTTGCGTGGTCATGCTGGAACTATTTGACGCGTTCTGTCAAGGACCAAGCCGGGGCGCTTAAACCCAACGTCGATCAAGTAGCCTTGTGAGTGTAGCGTACCCGCGTCGGTTTGAGGTCCCTCCTGAAAGAAACTCATCCATCACTTCCTCTCTACTACGAATCCACGATCAGAACTTGTGCGTGACTTGTCAGGACACGAAAGTGGAACCCAATTGCTGACCTTGAGGACAGACGGTATGAACGAACTGCAGCATATTTCAGAAAAGCAACACGGTCCCGTTCTCGTCACTCTCAATCCTCCATTC
>CEMH01204195.1:1270-40744 GCA_001179725.1 Macrocystidia cucumis | reverse complement strand
ACCACTTTAGCCTCCATGGGAGACTTGCCGCAAAGCACCCTAGCCAGTTTACGGAAGCTATGTAATCCGAACGGCTTGCAAACTACTTAGCGCTGGGGACTTTCAATGGGCTTTTGTCCTCACCCCATGTCACGAACACCCTCCCATTGAATCCTGGCTCGGGTGGCGCTCCCGAGGCTGGGTCGTACCCGCCGCCTTTGATTATAAGGATTCTTTGTGTGGCTTTATCCTTGGTACTTCAATTTCTTGCTCACCATGGCCGTACGGTACATACCCATTCGAAGTGCGTGGTCGTGCTCTTTTGTACACTCTCAACAACTGATGTCCCACAATTCCCTTTTAGATGCCCTGTTTTTCCTTCATGCGTTGGCGATCTTGTCATCGGTATTCCGGTTGGTATACAGGAAGCTGACCCACCGACTATGGTGGGACGATCTTTGGGCATCGGTGGCTCTCGTTTCAGAAATCATTCTGCTCACGGTGTATGTGCTACCTCAACGATACGGTCTGGTTCAAGCAGGTGAGCAACCGCTTTCTCAACGGGTGGGATGTCGAAGCAGTCATTCTGAACAGTCTGTCAACCCAGGACGATTAGTGGTCAAATCGGATGATGTCCGAAATTTTGTGAGATGGACTACGCTGATTGTTTACACAACAGTGGTCTGGTGTGCATTCCTATCAACTGGGCACCCCTTTAAAGCCACCTCCATCTGATTCCAGATGTTTAGGTCAGCGCGTTTGACCGTTAGTGTCACGATTGTCCGCCTTCTCCCACGAGGCAAGACTCGGATCTTGGCGAAGTTGGTGGTGGCGGTCTTTGTGATATTCTGGCTTGTGCTGGTTATCCAGAAACTCTTCATTTGCGGCCGGGTCACGAAGGCCGTTTTGAGCTGCCCTATCCCTCACGCAACAGGGATACTCGAGCTAGTTCGTACGTCAACGTTTCCCCACATGTGAACTCTTCATTGTGCTTCAGTCCCTGCAACATGACGTATACTGACTATTTCCGATGAAAGTCGATCTCCTGGGCGACATCTGGCTCATCGGCGCTCCGATACATATGGTGGCTCAAATGAACTCACTGCCGCGGAGCCATGTCCGTCTGATCACAGGCATTTTTGCCGCGGGTGTCTTGACAACCGTCACCAGCATCGTACACTGCAGTTATATCTTTCAAAACAACTACCTTCTCACTGGGCTATCGGCTCATTTTGAGGTCGGTGCATAATTTTGAACTGGTCCTCATTTGCACACCACAACTGATTTCAACGCCCACCAAACTAGGCAACTATCTCTGTAATCGTATGCAACTTGCTCGTTCTGGTCACCTATCTTTATCGTGTGTTTGGTGGAAGCCCAGGAGGCGAAGACAGCACAGACGCCAGCAACAAACCATCACCGAACACTCTAAACGATTTTACAACTGTTGCATCCTCATCCCAGCCACCAACCGCTATCTCGCTCACTGACATCTCCTCGACTTCTGGCTCGTCACGTTCCAATTTATATAGCTCTGGGCTATCCTCTCAATTGGACTCACAAGACCTTCGATCGACCGGGCACAATTCTATGCTGGACACCCCAGGCAGAGGGAGCGAACAAAAAAATATCAAGTTGTATATGGGTATGAGAATTGAAGAGACAGAACGTAAGCGGGGGGTGGAGCTCGAGGGGGTCTAAACAGCACCTGGCGACCCGTTTGTACCGACGTCGTGACTGAATCCCTCGACAAACCTTGGGTTGGGTTGGTGCTTGTTGACGCTGTGTAAATATGGGAGAGGTTGGTTGGAAAGGCCAGTGGGAGGATCGAGGCTCCTTGTTCAAATACGAATTCAATGGTGTCTTGGTCTCCGCCTTCGCCCTTTCGACATCACCGATTCATGTGCATGTTTCAAAGATGGTTGGCCAGAATCGAGAGAAACCACGAGATTCCTTTTATACATAAATACGTACATATTTTATGTATCATTTTTTGGAGAGATGACGAACAAATAAGAGTTAGAGCAGACAGTGAGTGACAGAGAAACCCAAACCTGGATCCAGAGAGACAATTTCTCAGGGATGAGCGTAACGTGGGAATATTGCCCAGGATTGACGCGGACGAATGAGGAACAACCCCCTCCAAGTGGCACAGTGGTACATCACGGAACGTTCTTTTTCAATCTCTGCTACGATTCACAAACTGGACAAACCCCGATAGTAGGCTAGTCTCCGTGGCTGAAGTGGGACATCGCGACGACTCGTGTTCTCCTTCGGATGAGCAATGACCAACCAACCTCCCTCAGCCCAAGATACCAACGCCCCTTTACCGTACTTCTCTTCTCCACCCCCTCTGAAAAAACTCATGTGGGGGGGATAAAAAAGTAGAATCCACTCAGGACTATCTCATGTATGGGAGACTTTCCGCAAGGAGCCCCCGAGCCTGCCCCAGCCCGAGCTGAGCCACTCACCCTCCGAGACTACCTCCATAATTCGAACCATAGAAACAATTGCGCTACAACCTCCGTCACGCAAACATCTCCCTCTTCTGCGACTTTGCTACACCTATGTTTTTCTCTTGTCAATCCCTTCTGGCGACGTGCGATCCTGCTGTCGCGCTTTGCTTTTTTTCTTCTTCCATTACCAATCAGAACGCGTAGATAACGGGTATACTCGAAGCAAACAAATTGATTGGGGGTTGCTGAGGTGTTGTATCATAAGGTCGACCGAAAATGGTCGGCATCAGTTGGGGAGACGAGCGCCTAACCCACGATGTCAAACCACTGCCGGGGCCCCCGATTGGTAAATCCATTTTCCTCATGGATCAGTGAAAATCACCCATTCCTAGAGGGAAGTTCAAAGACACAGTTCCTCAAATTCTACGAGTCGCTCAGCTTTCGACATTGAAGCGCCAGTGCTTCGTTCCGCCCACTCTTTGACGATTGAGGAATGGAACCATCCGAATGATGCTGTCATCTTGTCATCCTTGCCGCAAGGCACCCTGGTCTCCTTACGGGATCTATTGAATTGGGAACGGCTCATCAACCAACTGGCGCTAGGCTTTTCAATGGACTTTTGGTTCACCCTATGTTTCCCATTGAATTTTGCCTCGGGTGGCGCGTCCGAGCCTGGGTCCTGTCTGCCGTCTCTCTGTATAAAGGTCAACCGTGCGAGCCATGGCGTGTGGCTTCAATTGCTCGTTCAACATGGCCGTGCATTACAGATCGATTCAAAGTGAGCGGATATCATCTCTTTGCGCGCGAGGCAATTACGACTTATGACAGTTGATCAAACTCACGTCATTTCCATCCAGATGCCCTGTATTTTTTTCATGCGTTTGCCATCTCATCTTCGGTGTTTCGATTGGTGTATCGGAGGTTGATACGTCGGCTGTGGTGGGATGACCTTTGGGCATTGGTGGCTCTTGTCTCGGAGGTCATTCTGCTCATCGTGTGGGTACTCCCCCAAAACTATGGTCTTGCCCAATCAGGTGCATTTGTTTTGTTTAACCCCTCATTATTCGGTTGATACATCGTGATTGAACGTGACGATCCCAGTCGGAAGATTTGTGGTCAAATCCGACGACATTCGGAATTTTGTCAGATGGGCAACTTTGATCGTTTACACAACAGTGGTTTGGTGACCTTTGTTCGTCCCAGCGATCCCACTGCGTTTTTGACTGTATAATTTCAGGTCGGCGCGGATAACCGTCAGCGTCACAGTGGTCCGCCTTCTTCCGCAAGGCAAAGTTCGGGTGGTGGCCAAATTAGTGGTGGTAATCTTCGTGATATTTTGGCTTGTGCTGGTCGTCCAGAAACTCTTCATCTGTGGCCGTGTCACAAAGGCCATTTTGAACTGCCCTATCCCTCTCACGACAGGGATACTAGAGATCGTTCGTACGTCCACCCTTCCCTTTTTCTATCCCATACTTCCTTCAATTCTTTCCAATGACGTTTACCTATTTCCGACACAAGTCGATCTCCTAAGCGACATGTGGCTGGTCATCGCTCCAATACACATGGTAGCTCGAATGAGCTCGTTACCGCGAAATCATGTCCGTCTCATCATTGGCATATTCGCAGCGGGCGTCTTGACGACCGCGACGAGCATCGTGCATTGCAGTTACATCTTTCAAAACGATGTTCTCCTTACTGGAATATCTGGTCATTTCGAGGTCGGTCCTTGTAAACTGATTTTCTCCCCTTCCGTTTCTCACTCCGTCCATTCCACGCCGTGATGTATAGGCAACTATCTCCGTGATTGTGTGCAACCTCCTCGTGCTGGTCACGTACCTTTATCGTGTGTTCGGTGGCAACTCAGGCGAAGACGACGACAGCGTTGAGAGCACTGTGAAACAAACTTCTAACGGCTTTAACAATTTTCCAACGTATAGGTCGTCGCCTCGACCAACCCTGACCTCATTCACGGACGTCTCCTCGATGTCGGACACCTCTTCATGCTCCAACATGTACAGCTCAGATACATCTTCGCATTCGGACTCACCAGGTCTTCGGTCAGTGGATCTCGATTCTACGCTGCGCGCGCCAGAACAGAACAACCACAAGCTGTATGTGTATGCGGGGACGAGAGTTGATGCTTAAAGAGAGGGGGTGCCTGGCAATCGGTGGTTTGCTCCCCCGTCATAGCCATGGCAAGCGTGGACAAACGATAGGGAAAGGCCGGCGAATGTTGACATCGTGTACAGTACCTCTCATGGGAGGGAGGAGTTTCGAGGGGTATCAAAAAATGTCGTGGCACGGAAATCACGTATCCGCCTGTGCCACTTCACCGGCATTAGCCACCCTTCACCCATTCGAGACGATATTTTACGGGCTCATTGCCAAAATCCCGAGTTTCAAGGGAGTTTCGCTCCAAAGAACAAAAAGATCAGACAATGTATAACAACCAAATTTACATTTTATGTATGATTTTTTGGAGAAAGGCGTGATGAAAACACAAGAAATATAGAGGTAGATGGGGGAATGGGGGAGACAGATTTCAAGGGAGTGTGACGCAATTTGACAACAGAAGAGAAAGAAATTATGTCCATTTGAGAAACAAATCCGCCGAGGAAGAAAAAAAAAAGAGCCAAGGAGTGTTTACACAGGAGTGGGGAGCGTGAAGATGTAAGAAGTGATGAATGAATGGGTCGGTTGTCAAACGATCTAGGGGGATGAGCAAAAAGAACAACAGTCACAAAGGAGCGAGAAAGAAATAGCCAAGGTTGTCCAGAAGACCATCAAGAGTTCCAGTTCATTGAGGAAGGCGCAATGAAGCCACCCGCTGAGACGACCGACTTCCCAATGCTCTGCGCCAACGCCTTCCGCTTGTCCTCCCAGGCCTTCAATGCACGCAAAAGCTGCAAAATCTTATCTCTCTTCCCCTGCCGCACATCATTAATGCTCACGCTCCCCATCTTCACTTCATTGTCGAGAAGGAAATCAAATAAGCGGAACAAGCCATCGAGCTTGTCATCAGTAGCATCAGAAGGAAACGCAGAGTCTGGAACAGGAGGGGAAGATGGGCGGCCTCTGATTGACTCCGCCAGGCGAAGCAAAGCAAGCCCACTGCAAATGGATCCAGTGGTATCGGTAATTCTGAGTGAAAAAGGTAAATGAATGTTGGCCCATTCGATGAGGCCATCGTCGATGGGGTGCAGTGTCTGTTGCAGACGACATCAAATTAGCCATCTGGGAAAATCAAGCTAAAGTCTTCGGCGAGTCCTACCTCGGTTCTGTGTGAACTGAGTCTACGCATTTCTCTTGAAGGACGGGGAGGAACTGGAGTTTTAGGAGTGATGGGAGATGCGACGTGGGAGGATACGCTGGGTTCGTCAGATCCGGTAACAGTCTCGTTCGTGAAGAACGAGTCGAGGCGGGTACGCTCCTCCTTATTTTCGGTGCTGGAGGGGAGGCCCATGAGCACTCTGGCGTCACGACTTGACAACTGATTAGGGTTTTCGCGGCGGAGGGCTTTTTGCGTCGCATCACGAGCAGTTGGCGAGGGTGGTCGAGGCGCGGGATTCATTGCCTGTGCAACGGTAAGCGGGATGGTAGGAATGTTACAGGACGAGATGACGGGTTCTTAAAATGGAAAAAAGAGCTCAGTGTGGGCAAAGCGGGATAATCAATGACTCTTACTCGTATAATCTCTGCCAATAGTCGCTTTCATAATGGCCTTCATCCAGTCACGAATGATGGGCTTTTCATCAGAGCTGAAGTAGTGGGTTTTGTCGCTGTCGTGGTCAATTCGGAATCCGTATCGTCCGGGGTTGACATTCTCGTCCACGGTGACTCTGTAGCCGACGATATTGATGTAGCCTTTGATTCTCGTTTCCTACGCCACGGAGAGAAACGTCAGCACACGGACGAACCCTCCGAACGTGAATTAAAACTTCTCACAGCCTTGCTATTGCTCTTCAAGCAGTATAGATGTGGGCCTTGCAGCAGGAAATACCTGAGTTTCCAGCTGTTGTACCGGTCACCCCTCTTCCGCATCCACCCACTATGGTCTGGCTCCCCAATCTGATCCAAAATACTCTGTCCTTGTTTCAGCGGGCTCCCAAACCCATTGCTTGAAACATCCACAGCAACAGCATTAGGCACAGAAGTCGTTCTCTTGCGCAAAATCGCTGGATCCCTGTCCTTCTCCTTTGAATCCCGACCAGCGAGAGACGAATCCCCACTTGCGCGCTTCTCCTTCGTCCTCTCCGCTACCGCCTTCGCTTTCTCGCTGGCAACGGAACTGTCCTTGGGCTTGACTTTGACATCCTTCTTATCCCCATTTTTCGGCGCGAGAACAGCAGTAGAAGCAGAGTTGGACGAAGCTTTCCTCGTTGACCCACTGTGAAGTCGAGGAAGTGTGAATATCGATGCTTTGTCGATTTGACTGTCATCCCTGTCACCATGACCAGTGTCAAACGACAAAAAGGTAGTTTTCAGCGATGAAAACTTACGAAGAATATCTGGGTGGTGGTTTCCGGCCTTTAGACCCAAATGTCGTGCCAAAGATGCTTAACCTATCAGAGCTTTTGGCCCCAGTGGCATCGATGCTCCGTCGGGTCCTCGCATGGCGCACGGTCGACGCAGCCTCCTTGTCCTTGCCCCCATCTTTATCTTTGCTCTTCTCAGAGCTATCACGAGTGGAAGCGGTGGTGGTGAAAGAGTTTGGCGACGCAACCTCGTTTGCTGATTCAGCCTTCCCAGAATCAGATTTACTATCTTTTCCGTTAGATTGAGCCGAATCTTGAGAACGACCAAAGAGCCGGCGACGAATACTGTTTGATGGAACGATTTCGCTCTAACAGAGGAAGAGGGGTTAAGCATTTGAGTGTCATGAGAAGGAACGCGGCAAACTGACATCGGTTTGATGACCACGATCCTCTTCAGTCTCTTCTGGTACCTCGGTAACAGCTTTTGCCGAGGAGTTCAAAGCGCCATCGCTCGGTGAAAGTAACAGTTGGGCTGGTCGTCCCTTCTACAAGTGGCGGAAGTCAGTTTCCTTTTTGGCACATGTTCATAAGTGTGGCTCACGGAGTGTTTCCCGTTCGTTGACGGCAGTCCCAAACCTAATCCTGTGATAGAGTTGGACTCATCACCACCGTACTTGGTCGTCATCGAAGAAGGGTATTCAGTCACATGAGGGCCAGGACTGTCCTGGCCAACGAAAACGTAGGGGCTACCGGGAGGGTTGGGGCTACCTCCGTATCCTAGAGGACTTGCCAAAGAGCTCTGCAGGCTTTGAGCGTAGGCCTGCCCATTCGTACCTGGGTAAGAATGATGGGACTGAGACTGAGATTGGTTTCGCGAATGAGAGGCGCTGGGCAGCGGAAATTGAGAATGAGCAAGAGGCGAAGTTGGAGACAGCTCTGGGCGATCAGAATAAGTGATAGAGGGTGGGCGGCGAAGGTCCGTGATAGCGTTAGCGATACGCATCCTTTTCCCAAATGCCATGATTCCGATTTCTGATTTGAGCAAATTCACGTCCAGTTCCAAGAGTACATCGCCAGTGATCTCTTGTTCTGCACACAGTCCCCCATCAGACAACAGAAAATAGTAAAAGGGATGCATCCCGCACCTGTGAATTTCTCGCAAACATCAGTGTCAAAACCTTTGTTCTTCAACCAGTCTACGACCTCTTCAACAGTCCATTCGGAAGGATGTGTTTTGTCCTTCTTTTCGTCCACCAACGTGTGTTGTGTTGAAGCTGTGAACGACGGCTCAACAGGGGGTGGGGACGGGGGCTTGATGGGAGCGATTGAAGGGATGCTGTTGTGCTTTGTCGGAGTTGTGGAGCGTTGTGCAGTGGGAATAAAATGAAATGATGCCGCAGTTGGGGAGGGTAAAGAATTGAGTTGAGTGACATTGGATGCACTGTTTCGCTTGGAATCGGGTGACGGAGACGAAGGTTTGACCAATTCCGGAGAAAGTCGTGGTGATCGAAGGGACCGAGGGCTCTTCGGAGACTGGCGGCCAGTGAAGGACAACCTGGGAGAGGTGGGTGTCTGCGCCCTTGGGAAGGAAGTCTGGGTGGCTGTCACTGGTGCGTCAACGTCCTGGCTGGGTATTGAGATATGAGACACCGAATTCTTTGCATTTTGCTCGGGATTTGGAGTGGAAGGCTGCGTGATGGTTGGACGATCACTTGCGGTTCTTCGTCCGGACCAGGAACGGGCGCTGTCCTCTGCTTCTTCATCTTCCTCTGGAATGTGAGGATGCTCCCGAGGGGGCATTTGAGAATGGCTTGTGAAGTCCTCCTCGCCTTCACTCTCGTCGCTGAGCTCAACGTCGATGGGTGGTTGCACAGTGCGACTTCCTGCCATCCCCAGACCACCTAACAACGCTTCCAATTTCTCAGCCTCCTCAACTGCTTTTCTCGCCTTTGCAGCAAGCTTGCGACGGGCGCCCTTGTGCCATCCTTGACCTCCATCTACATCGGCACCATCCAGGTCACTCATATCAAAATCCGTGTCTGTCTCTCCTTCAGTATCACGATCCCCCTGAGAGCTTGCGAAGCTAAAGCTTCCAGCTTCGTCTTCCTGACGACCACGATTCTGGCCGAGCTGCTCAATGGCCTTCTGGACATCCGTCATTGTTGCTTTCATCACATCTCCATCAGCGCGTATAGTTTCACCCGTCTCGGAATCAGTGATAGTGGTCGTGGGAATGGGAGAAATACTGGGCGGCTGAGGAGATCCAGATTCCGAGACTTCCTGCAGAGGATGAAGGGAAGTTTTGGTGGGGGAAAGGGGAACCGAATAATCGTTGATAGCTGAGGAGGCCAAAGCAGCGGAAGGAGCGGAATCGGGAGGAGCAGGGGCCGTGTAACTCTGCGGAAATAAACCGACTTTGCCATCGAGGTTACGACCCTTGAAGGAAAGCAATAAGTTGGAGGTTTGCCAATGAGATATAGCAGAAGAAATAGTAGGGAACAAATGGGCAGGCATTGCCTTCCTTTGGTGCGGTTTCCGCTTATACATATATGGGGAGAACTTGTTGGTGCAAAGTCCGCCCCCGGGTTGAAGAGTAGGAAAAATGAAAAACACAGGGACATGAGGCAATGCTTACCTGCCACCAACCATCACCGTACTGGTCATCCCTCTCCACGACCTCTATCCGCTCACCAGCATGAAACGAAACCTCGTCCTCGTGTTCAGGGAAAAAATCGTGGAGTGCGTAGACGTACTCCGGCATCGAAAATGAGGAGAAATTATGAGGTTCTGAAGAGAGTTAAGAGAAGGAAAAGCAGTTAAAGGTCTCGGCGCCGACCAGTCGTGGCGCTAAGGTGAAACGGGTGTAAGAAGTAGGCTTAATAATCTGGACAAGGCTGTCAGCAACAACGTCAGCGATGATATGACACGTTTGACTAAGAAAAGGTAGACAAACTGAGATTATTTAGAGGTAAGTAGAACGTTACAGACGATGAGCAAGAGGGCCTTGTCGCTGTATTGAACGTGGAGAGCGTTGGCAATGGCCTTTGCGTTGGCGAATCACGCCAGCTCGACGCACGTGCTTTACATCAATTCGCCACGAGGCTTTCGCCCGAATACACCTCCTTGTCGAACAAAACCACAGTCTGCCCAACGAGCTGGTATTATATTTTCGTCGATACTGAACTCTGTGGCGTACGATAACCCCAATTNNNNATTGAAATTGGCCAGGGTCCTCATCGTGTGGCACCTCACCGCGAGTAACGCCTGGGGCCATTCCGACGCATTCCCTGATATTTCGAAATACGTCTGAAGCTACCGATCTGGATACGTTAACAAAGCATTCACCATCTTTTGAAGTCCAAAACGTACCCGTTTTTGACCATGTACAAAGACGAACGTGACAGGTTTTGTTCCTCCTTGTACCTCTGGAAAGAACTTGAATTCGAGCCACCCAAGGTCTGCTGAGCAGTGTACAACATATCTTCCTTCAACTCGGCTACCCTTACGTTGATTCGCAGGTGAGAGGAAGCGGCAACGACATTGAGTTGGTGAAAACCCCGAACCTCCCTTTCCCTTTCCCTTGACCATAACCAGATCATTTCAATGGGGACCCTTCTCCCACTCCTCCTCTCTGCCTAAAAGGACCTGGCTAGCCCAAATTTCCATGTGTCATTCTCGGAGACAGTAAGTTCTTGTTTGAGTCGTGTGGAACATCCAAGACTCGATGACTTAAATTGCGAAAAGCGACTCAGCACGAGAAAAGGCCTCGCGGGACCCGCCCAACTGTCGCCTCTACTAATCAGTCACACCCCGTCGCTTCCGTCTTTAATAAACGATCATTAACCATCGACATCGTCTGGACTTCTATTGACTGCTAAGTGGACCTGGCACACGCACCAACAATAAACACAAAATCGTGCCTTCGCTAGGAACCATCCTCCCAGAAAACACGATCCGAACGGAGGTCTCGCCGCGGTAAGGTGTTCACCCTGCAATCCTTCTGATCGTTCCCATTGACTCTGGCCGATAAGAAAAAGCCAGCAGGGGAGGAGTGAAACGCTTACGCAAACGAAACTACGACTTTTAATTGCAAAAATAAAAAATAAAAAATGTTGACCTCGTTTGTCCAGGCCCGGGATCGGTTTCAAAAAGCCAAGATATACTGTAGGTCAGATGTATGTACCGACTTTTGATAGATAAGTAGCTAGACGTTCCGCGTGGTCGTCGTTTGATGCCCAATAGTTTCCGTCAGAAACCTCGGAACGGCTTTGGCTTTCCGAGCAAATCTTGTTCTCGCAATGAGAGACCGTGGTCCGTAGATTTACCGCCCCTCCGAGCAATCGGACCGCAGTCAGAATCCAATAAACGACTTTGAGAGTAAGAATACCTGAGTTTGAAAAGTTATAGTTAGCACCAGCAGACCAAGGTCAAATGAGAAGACAGCGCAATTTTCCTTGAGGTCCGGAAGGGAAACAAAGAAACAAAGGGAAACATAGCAAGACTCGTTGACTGGCTCCAAGGGGTGAGCCTCATGGAAATCCATATGGAAGCGTTCTTACCCTTGGGGAGAGAGCTCGTGTGCTTTTTCCCTCACCGGACAAAAGATGGCGTACGCACCAACGAACGGTGGCTACTTCGACCATGACGGCGTCAAGCCCTTCGGAGCAACTCAAAATCGGGCATCCAAAGGTCGGGGAACCTCATCTGAACAAGTCAATCTCAAATCGGGAGGGCGAGAGAGAATAGCCATGGACCTTGCATTCAAAGGGTGATGATAGCCCAATAAAACCCTTCCAAGCGAAGAGCCAAACAGCTTGATAGGTGTTAGACAACCAGAGAGAACCGAACAACAGAAACTTGCCGTTGATGTTTCTCTGTATTGGTTTTCGGGCGGTTTCTCACCCTGTCAGGAACATCAAGGTACTGATGCAAAGGGACCCTTCCGCGTCAATATAACGGCCGCCTGAAGTTTTCTTGGTTTCGTTTTTTTTTGGTCTGAAAGTGTGGGATGAATTCCCAAGGGTAACGCTTTTCGAGTTCGCTGCGCGTTTCTTGATGATAGGGAGGTGGTGGAACAATGGCGGAGAACAAGGGATGAGGCAAAATAATTCATTAGCATGGTCAGCTGCACTCTACCTGCAATGAGGCCCGTAATTTGCGGAGGGTAAAAGAAGCAGAGGACGGGGTGAGAAAACGAGGGTCGCGATATCAGTGAGCAAGTTGCCGTCTTTCTTGGGAGCAAAACACCTTGACAAAACATCGACAAACCGGAGAGACCGATTTCCTTTCTGAAGTCCTTTTGAACAAGATTTTGCGTCACTTGCGATGGAGTGTCACCGGCGAGGCGTTTGAGATCGTCGTGAGAGAAATTCGTTGATGCTGCTTTTTGCTTTTGTGCCATGGGGCATTGACGACAAATTCTTCTCCAGATCTTGGTTTGAATGTCTTGATCGGGACGCGAACGGTTGTCATGTCGGGCATTCGTTGCCAATCAGAAATGCTCCTGATCCTCACAGAGCGTTCGCTCCTCCGAAGTCAGCCTTGGATGTGTTTTCCTTCTACATACCGTTGGCAATGTTATTTGAACCACCAAAAGGCAAGATGCTTATCCCTGGCCTGCTTCGCGTAGATGGTGGTGAACGAATATCCGCTGCATTTGCTAGTCCCCAAAAGGAGTTCCTCAGGGACGAGGACCCTGGCTCAACTGAACGAGGGGAGAGTGGGGATTTTCCTTTTTATAAGGACGGTGAATGCTGCCCCGTTTCGACCGTTCCGCCCCTCATCACTCCGTTCGCTCGCTGGCTACCATGAAACCGTCACCTAAACAATACAATCTCCCCGACCTCCACCGAGTATGTATACTCAAAGGCGCGACAAACCCTCACTATTTCAAAGCGGCATCGGCTTCGCGTGCCTGGGTTGACAGTTTCAACCTCAAGAAGATAGACGATAGCAAGAGAATGATCATCAAGCGGAGTTCTGCTGAGCTCCTTGCCTCGTACACTTTCCCGTATACCACCTGTGAGCAACTGAGAACCTGTTGCGACTTGGTGAGTGATTGAGGTTATGCCGTTCGATCTCCTTCAACCTAACCGCGCGTAGTTGAATTTGCTGTTTGTGGTAGACGAAGTTAGTGACGACCAAAGCGGTGCTGGCGCACGGGATACTGGAGAAGTGTTCTTGAACGCCTTGCGCAACCCTCAGTCCGACGACCAATCGATCCTCGCGCGAATGACCAAACAGTGAGTTAGACCATGTTTTCTCCGCCCCCCCTCCTTACTGATCTATCACACGACACAGGTTCCACGCTCGACTCGTTAGCCAGTCTAGACCAAACGCTGTCCAACGTTTCGTTATCCATTGCGAGACATACATTGCCGCCGTCATTGAAGAAGCAAAGCTCCGAGAGCGTGGCGAAGTGCTCGACCTGGACTCGTTCACGCGCCTTCGGCGAGAGAACAGCGCTATCCGTGTTTGCTTCTGCCTCGCGGAGTGCATGTTGGGCGTAGACCTGCCGGACGATGTTTTTGAAGATCCTGCTTTCCTCCGCGTTTACTGGGCAGCCGCAGACATGGTCTGTTGGTCCAATGTAAGTCTTTGTCCTTTTGACTGCGCCGCTTAGTTGGAGTACTGAACGGACATGTATGTCCATCAGGACGTCTATTCATATAACATGGAGCAGGCGAAGGGTCATAGTGGCAATAACGTTGTTACTGTTTTGATGAAAGCGCGTGCCATGGATCTCCAAACTGCATCAGATTACGTTGGCGTCCATTTCGAGAAGCTGATGAACCAGTTCATAACCAACCAGCGAGACATCAAACCTAGGAGTGCCGAAATTGATGCTGATGTAGTCAAGTTCATCGAGGCGATGGGATATTGGGTTCGGGGGTGTCTCGAGTAAGTGTAATCGTCACTTAGCATGACTTAAAAACCTTCATTGACGATGTTTCTCCTTCTCAGCTGGAGTTTCCGCACAGAGCGATATTTTGGCTCGGACGTCGCCATCGTGAGACGCACGCACAAGGTTACGGTTCGACCACGCGAATGACCCTTCATCGTTCTAAGATCCCAGAGTTGGCAGTTGTTAACGGCTGCCCCACATGCATGCCTTTTGCATCCTATGTTCTTTGTATTTTGTCTACGTTTCCGCTAATTTAGATAGGTAAGACCTTCGGGTAGCCATTGTAAATCGGCTTACCGTTCACCCTCCTTTTTGTGGATTTATTATTTTTATGCGGACATTTAGACCTTGGTTCAGCCTGTTTTATTTTCTTTCTAAACACGACCAGTTTCGTAAACACTTGTCGGCCACACCCGTTCCCTTGATACCATTCCTGCTTTGATTGAGAATGCAACCAATGCCGAAATCAATCATTTTCAAAGGCTGATTCTTTCCTTTGTGAGAGAAAAGTACACCAACCACAACAATACAGGCATTTTCAATCGTAACGAGGATTCCTTCTCCTGGGAGGGGTTCGAGATCGTGAACGGGATCGCGACCGCCGACCACCTCGGCCCCGGTCTCCCCAGCCCCCACGGGGAGGAGAGTCCCCCCGCCTGGGAGGAGGGACGCGCCGATCGCTTCTATCCAAGTCTCTATCCCTGTCCCTATCTCTATCACGTCCAAAGTCACCTCCTCCACGGCCACCTCGCCCCCTCAAAACACCACTCGGCGCGGGGTTGGAATCGCCCCTCCAGTGACCACCACCACGACCTGAAGGAGCGCCAGACGGCGCAACTGACCCACCCCAGCCTCCATCCCCTTTACCAGTGGTCCCACCACTTCTCCATCCAGCAGCGGTCGGCCCTGGTGCAGCGGCCGCAGCTGAGCCTTTGATCGAGATTTCGCTTGGGAGAGCGACACTCTTTGGGAGAATCACCGCAACCAGCAAGAAATCACCAGGAACAAATCTGAGCTCTTCAAGCGTTCTTTCGTCTTTTTCGCGTTCGTTGCGTTCGCGGGTTTCCCCATCAGCGTCTTCCAATAATCTGGGTGCAGTTGAGTGAAGTGAACCAGGTTCACCAAGGATGTCGCGGGAATAGACTGTGCCCAAGTCCTTTTTGGAGAAGCGCCCTTTATTTCCAGAGTCGGCGTAGACTGTTTGGAAGGAAAAACGCGCGAGTGGGTGGCGATATTCAGCGACGTGGGGTGCAGTGTTCCGCAGGGTTGTCAGAACCTCTCTTAGGGTTGCGTCCCTCCTGTCCAGAGACGCATGAGATTTAACAGAGAGTAAGTATCCATGTGGCGTACCATGTGTGAATTTGTTGCTCGTCAGTTGTTGGAAGAGTTCCGTCCTCAAACAGAGTCAGTCGATGGAAACCACCAATTTTAATGAACGTTCTAATGAGAAAAGGTGCCGTCTACCGAGCTTGCTGGTAAGAACTTCTAAAGGGTTGTAGAATGTTAAAAATTACCTTGTCACGGATAATCAGAGGTTGGCCTGCAGGAGTTGTTGAATCGACGTCCATTTTGTCGTCGTTGATGAAAGGGAGCAAGCGACTGCTGATGTAAGCACACCAGACGGCATCAATCTGAAGTTCTCCTGAACGCTGAATCTACCAAACAAAATTTGAGCGATCTGTGTGACTGTGCAGCGCTGTATCAGGACGATGGACCAGTATGCGCGTCGAGCGACCGATCTCTCGAATCGGAATTTCCGTCTACCCAAAGGCCCGAAGTGAAACCATGTCCAATTGTCGAAAGCGGTCTCGCTGGCTTGCTCCATGGGCATCACGCTTCTGTACTTGGTCCCATTGAATGAAATGCTCCCGAAAATTTCACCCGTTCTACTCCTTTGAAAAGTTTCGTAATTAGCCAAAACGAACTTATCATCATGACGAATCTGCGATGGAGAATTGTCGGACCTTCGAAGTCCGGAATCCGGTAAGGAAGGGAAGGAGAATCATCGCTTGATAGCTTGTTGAAATTGCCCTCAACCAAATTTACAACACACTCAGTATTACCGGATCGTGTTTTGAAGATGGATTATGCATGCTCGTAATGCTCTGCGGGAGCGGCGTGGTGTCCGTTGCGAAGTTGGCAAAGGGTTGCTCTGGTCCGACCCCAAGATTGAAAGAAATGCGTCATATGGCCACTGCAAATTCGATTGTTACAAGAAAGTAGGTTACGCGCTCCCTTAGCTTCATTTACGTCTCGTCTCCACATCCTTCTCGCTGTGAATCTCCACTGATCCATCGTCAGCCTTGATTTCATGCTCCACCCTGTTTTTCTGCTCTACGACTTTATCTTCCTCGTACACTGAGCAAGATTGAACCGTCTCAAAACGGTATTTCAAAGCGAGGACGAAGATGAATGGATGCTTACGGAAAGTAAGTTCTTCCAAAGTCCTGTTGGCGGTTTCTGGGAAAAGGAAGAACACGAACACGACTTCGAATGCCAAAAAGATACAATAGCTGTCGAGCGTTGTGTTGGTCAGTCGAATATGATAATATGCCGATCAGTCGTTTTCACGAACCTAATGTAGTATTTCCAACCTACCATGCATCGCTATTGAGTGAACGATAAACAGGAAAAGGCAGGAAAAGGCACACCAGCATTCGCTATACCAATCGGATTCACGAATTGGTTGAAGAATCCTGCCATGCGGCTGAACCATTGGAACACGGTTATCCCTTTCGCGCGAACATGGAATGGGAACAGCTCCACCAAAAACGCTGGTACGCGATGACCATTGAATTTTGATATTATAGAAAATGTAGGTGGTGACTCACTGTATGTCAGAGCGTTATAGCCCATATTATAAGCAGGGCTATAGAGGAAGATAAGCCTGTGAAGAAAGGGGGCATCAGAAGGGAAAGAAAAAATGTCTGCCAAAGCACAGCATACGCGATCACAGCTTTGGAAGAAGCCTGACTCTTCGTCATTGAATAATTGGCGCTCGCCACCGTCCACGCAGTGAAAATAACCAATAGAGATATGGTGCAGGTCTGAGCGATATCAAACAACGTTCGTTGTATTCAATGGAATGAGAACTCACAAGGTATATCGTGCGGCGTTTAAATCGTGAAACAGTCAAAGCTAAAATGGTCGCGTTGAAAAAACCCCAACAGGTGTTCGCGAGGTTGATGAGATTCTTCGTTCTGTTATCATGGATTCCGACATTATCGAGAATGCGCGCGAGGAAATACCTGCAAGCCGAAAGCTGTTGGTATCAGCTGCTTATGAATTAAATTATCCTACGCACGATGTCAGACCATTTCCACTCCATTGCGTCACAAGACCCAGGAAGGATCCGATTAACAGGCGTTTCCTCATACCAGGTGTCGCGATGAGCTCCCTCCATCCCACTTTGGCAGTTTCCCTTTCGAGTTGAAGGGTCTTCTCGATCTGAACGTACTCTGCTTTGACAAACTCAGAGTCCATATCGCCTTCTGCGTGGTACTTCGCGAGGATAGCAAATGCCTCCTCTCCACGACCCTTCGAAATTAACCACCGAGGTGATTCTGGGAGGAACCAGAGAAAAATAAGTTGAAGCGAGCTCGGCGTGAGTTGCAAGAGAGACGGAATCCGCCATCCCCAGTTGGACTTCATTGAAAAGGTGCCCAAGGTGACGCCGGCCGCAACGATAGCGCCTACGAGGGAGGAGTTCAGCTAGCCTTCAAGAGGATCCTCGGCGAATTGTGGAGATAACTGACCAACAAAGTAGCATGAATTGAATAAAGACCCGATGACTGCCCGTTCTTTTGGATGAGACAGTTCTTGTGCGAAGAGCGTTAGCTAACAGGATATTATCCAAGTCGGCGTGAGACATACCTCCGATTAATGAAGAAGCAGCGACGATGGCGAAAGGAATTCCAAGACCTAGGATAAACCTTGACATGACGAACATTGCAACTATTGAAATGAGTCTATGATAAGGCCACGAACGGCTGACTGAACAGTGTTAGTTTACCCACAGTTTTGAGCGGCAGTTTGCAGTACGGCGCCAAGGATCATTAACAAGCTTCCAAAAAAGATAGCACGTTTACGCCCAAGGGTATCAGTGACGTAGGGTACAAGTGGCAACGCGCAGATGGCTCCAAGGGAGTATATCGCTGACATGAGTCCGAGGAGGGTGGACCGTGGAGAGTGGTAAACTACATCTTCATGTTAGTCTTCAATGCGTGAAGTTGCTTTCGAGTGCTTACAGGCGTCCCATGAGTTCACCGCTTGGAGGCCGTTCATCATGGATGAGTCAAAGCTAGAAACGAGATCGTTAACAGGTGCACGAAAGGGGGGCTTTTGAAAATCTCACCCGCTGGTCATCTCAACGCCTATGCATGTCGGCAGAAGGATGAGATAGAGCAATCGTAGATTTGGTTTGCGATACCAAGGAGTCTTGTCCTGTTCTGCTAATCGTGTCACTAGAGGATCGGCGAGATCTGCTGCACCACCCATTGCAATTCGCGACAAAAAGGACACAAGGAGAGCCCGGACGAAAGGTGGGTTTAACGAGGTTCTTCATGATGAGAGAGTTTCATTGTTCTTATGCTTCAAAAAGTGGCCACGAGGGCCAACGCCCTATATCCCCTAGGAGCCATAAATTCCCCATATACGACGTCGCTTGAGACCTCATGTTTTAGACATGGGATGTTCTTCCGAAAAAGTGGGGAAACGAGGTCACCGGAATCGTGCTTGGCGCGAAGCGTGATTTGTGGAGGCGCCAGAAAACTTCGAATCACAGCACCCATCAGCGTCTGAGAGGGCAAAGCTGCACAGAACCCATCAGGCCGGTCTGCTGCCGAAGGTATTCTTGGAATCAATGTCAACGAAGAAGGAGACACGCGGTGAATCATCGGATAACGTATTGAACGCCATTGGGGTAGCATCGATAGTCTAGTCAAGGGCAAACGAGGTGCAGTGATGATGGGGGTGTGTAGAAAAAATCTAGCAGTGGAGTATTCGGCCTCAGTTTCAACGTTTCCGCTTTGAAATTGGTTTTCCAAAGGTTAAAACGAATTCTCTTAGTTCATTCAAGAATGGACACACTCGCTGATACGGATCTGTGGTGGATGTTCGAAGCGATTGAGCGCGCTGGTGGAGTCACACGCGCTGCAAATTCACGTGATATGTGACACTTTCTGAAAGTCATTTCTGGACAAGTCATTCTTCGCTTGGTCACCAACTTCTACCAAAACCCTCATCATCCACAATCCTCCGTTCACAATCAGATCATGTTAATCAAAGTAAAGGTAAACGCGAAATTAAACCTATCGTATTCTTAGGAAAAAAGGCTGATCGCTTGCGATTATCAAAAGACACTAACGGGAAAAGAAGTCAGGCGCCTTCGCTTCATCTCTTTCTCCGTCGCCTCTCTGACCATTATTCCATGTGACAGATCGAGCTGGATATCGATCTTGACGACAAGGTGACCCTCAATTTCCAATCTTTCCTCCGCTGTTCTTGCTGCTTCGCGATTACTCAAACTTGGGTTGGGTGGCGTTAATATAGATCACGAGAATCAAGGAGAAAGTTGAGGAGCAATCGGGTGTGCCACCACCACAGCAGCGATTGATTTTTGGTGGAAGGCAAATGTGTGTTCGACGCTTACTGTCTAGAGCCGAGTGCTGCTGGCTAAAAAGCTGTTAACAGGCAAGATGATAAGACCGCAAAGGACTTTAATATCACAGCCGGCGCAGTGCTTCATCTGGTGCTTGCCCTTCGTGGCGGCTTATAATCGCTATGGGATATCATAATCACCACACTCCTAGAACCGCTACGACCCAATTGCATCTTTTTCGCTCTGTATCAACTCGTGTGAAGCCTCGTCCTTGCTGTGGCAACATGACTGCAACATGACTCATGGTTATTAAGTGTTTTCATGTCAGTTTACGTCTGATTTCATGACTTTCACTGGGCGACCTTTGGGTAGACGCTATCTTACTGGAAATATAACATGTGAAGCGCGCCCAACAGGCCTTCCGAGTCTCAATTTGACGTTGCCTCTCCAACCACATCAGCACCAGGAAGCAGCCACCGAAAGGTGACACTCAACCTCGTCGCCCTATTCACCCACTGTCCACGATCATCTCCTTCTACGTCATCCACCTTTACAAAATCTCGTTCTAGCTTCTCGATCCCATGTTTCCAGCGATAACGTGCGTCTCCAGAAAGCACCAAAATGCTTCTCTCGGGCAAGAACAAATCCCATCTCTTCCGCTGAGAATCCCGTGACATTGTGTTCCGCAGTTGCTCCGGCAAGCTATCTCCCACCACCTCGTCGCCTACGCTCCGATCCTCACAAGACCCTCCCACCTTATCCATACTATCAAACCGCATGACACAAGAACTTCCGAGGCTAACGCCGATGATGCCATCTCCAAACCGCCGAAGCAAGTCAACATGGGAAGAGATGCCCTCCCCGACTCGGTAGAGGTTAATAATCACCTGCCTAGCGAGTGTCGGTTTCTCCGGAAAAAGTATGGAGAACAGATCCGCCGAGATAGAGGGTCGCAATATGTTAGCAACCGTTTCAAGAAGTGATAGTAGAATCGGCGGTAGGCCACCACTGGATGCATTTCTGATCGGATAAGGAGAAGGAGAGGAGGGGTTGTGATGTTGCTCGGCGTCTGGGGAGCGTCCAAAGAGCATAGCTTGATTGGCGTTGTTGTTTGTAAAATAGGCTGAGAGGCAATGTGTGATCGCGTCGTGGCTAATGTCAGGAGGTATCAACAGGGACGGATCGAAGAAAAGGCCTGGAATGGGTGGTGCAGTTGCGAACGCCGCCTTCTGGTCATCCATGGCGGGGATCAAAACTTCGGGAAGAATGTTTTGTGAAACGCTTGGAGAGTCGGTGAAAAGAGGTGAGTCGATTTCGTCATCACTTTGCGGGGTGGATTCGCTGCTTGTTGGGGGGATGTCGATCTGGAGGGCCATGTGTTCGTGGGTCTCCTGGCCTGTACCTGAAATTTGCAGGAGATTTCTCGTTCCCTTAAGAGCAAAATCGGAGTCTTGAGCCCGTGGTCGCTGAATAGCAGAAACCCTTCACCATGTGGCAAACTCATGACGCCGTTGACGCTCAGGGGCGGGAAGGGTGTGCCGAACTTTGCCAGCAACTTTAAAAAGCTGCTTGGCATCCCCCCGACTTTCTCTCAGGTTCACACCACTCTTATACAATGTCTGGAGATTCTTCTTCGCTAACCGCTCATATAGCTGGAAATGCTTCCGAGCTGGTAAAATCCGCCATAAGCGACCCGACAAGTCTTTTCGCCTCATCCTTCGGCAAGGCTACGGTGGCTAGGATGGTCATCACTGAGGTGTCGGTGATTCCAAAAGTTGAGGAGCCTTCAAGGTTAGAAGGGCGAGTGGTATGCGAGGTGGAGGTGGACGAAGGTACGTCTCTTTCACCAACGAGAACACAACTAGCTCCCAACGGCCACGTTTGGTAGATATGCTGAACGGAGGTGGTAAGATGCATGGGGCTTGCTCAGCATTCCTTATTGACATGTAAGCAATCTTGACTCTCCCCGCTCTCGACTGCTCACAATTGCGCCCAAGGTGCTCGACGTTGGCTTTGGGGGCGTTGAATATGTCGACGGGAGCCGACGATTTCATGGGGTTGTCGCAATCCCTCAATGTGACTTACCATTCTCCAGCTGAATCGTAAGTTGCCATTATCTCATCAATGGTCGCCCAACTGTCTTGATGAGATGTGTTGTGGCAGGGGTGACTTGTTGCGTTTGGTAAACACCACTTTGTCAGTTGGCACAAGAATATGGAGCTCAAAAACGGAGGTGGGAAATCCCGCTTCTTATTCTTCTCCCCAACTCTCAACTTCATCGTCTCGTCTGATTCTTGGTCTTTGGACAGATTTGGAATGTCACTCATCGCAGACTAGTAGCATCCGGAACTCACATTCAGATGAAAGCGTCTAGACTGTGATATGAATCATTCCTTCTAGGGCAAGAACCCAGAATGTTGATGTGTAGAGCGTGATGGGGGGCGATTGATCTTTTTGATTTAACTTCGGTTCCGTTCATCAAGTTGATGCAAATCCGAAGAACTGCGTGATGCCGTCTGCCGGACACGAGTTTAGATTTTGTTCGACAATGAGAAACATACCATCGCTTGGAAGCATTGGGTTGATAAGTTGACATCAGAGGCATGGTCAAATTTTATTGTCTAAGGATATCAAGGAAAGGACAATCGACCCCAGCGGCGAATGACGAGAAGGGCCGCGATTGAAAAGGTGCGATCATAAAAGTGGTTTGAGCAAATATCATAGCAAGCTGGCAACCCAAAAGACGAAAAGTTCATGCTGGGACGTTGGTCCTGTTAGAACGCTTCTATATTTCGTGATTCATATTGATGAAACTGCCCGAATTCCTGAACTCTCCCGGAAAAGACGCCTACAAAACAGAAGAAAAAATATCAAGTTTTGACTGCGATTACAACGTGAACCAAAATCACGCTGAGTGGCGCCGCCCGAGATAGTCAGACTGAGATTCAGAAGGGCAATTGAACACGTTCTGGGCATGGGCACGAAACGGCGAAATCTCGATTTGGTGCTGTTTGGTCGACGACCACGGGTGACTCGGAGGCTCGTGAGGCTTGATGTCACTCCTCCATCATCTGTTGGGTGCCAACCCGAAGGCACCATATTTGCAGCAATCTTTCAGGCCCTTCCATTTCATGAGTCTAAGGAATTTGCCAGCACCTTGTCAATTTACGCACTCGTGGGATGATATGGCGCTTGGGAAGTGAGGTGCGTGGCTGCTCACCGTCAGGGAGGGAAACTCGTGTTGATGACTCGCCTGACCTAGAGGCGTTACTCCACACAAGGGCTATCGCTTGAACACCGCTCAATCGTTTCCGAGAGTTCGCTCCCAATATGAACATCATTCGTGATGTCAGTGCTTGGGTAAACTTCGAGTTTGAAAAACAGGCCTCATGGGTGCGTCAGCGGCGCACCGAGGGTTCGAGGCCTGGAACCCATCTCATTTCCTCTGGTGCGTGCGTCACGTTTTCCTCCATGGCAACCTTTTACTATTAGCCCGTGAAAGACCCCGTTCATAATTGGGCGAGGCCGAACCGGTTCGTTTTCAGCCTGGTCGTTGAACATCCGCTTCTAGCATTTGGGCTTGTCTTGTTCGTTTAGCACGCGCCCATCTCTGCAACCAATTTGTTGTCCGATAGGCTGAGCTCACTCCACTGATGAGACCTTGTACCCTTCGTTGCCTTTTTGGATGCCGCCAAATTTCCGAGGGCGTCGGAATGAAAGGTGAGGTGATCAAGCGATAATCATTGTACGTGAGTGCCGCGCGATTGAGTCTTGCCTGAGCATTTTGACCACTCTATCGAAACACACATTTTGAATAATATTGGCCTTTTCAATTATGTCCAAGTAATTAGTAAGAATTTCTGAGTGAGTTTACGCTGTTGAACAGCTGACTGCCTGAGCGTCTATGAACGTGGCACTGGGGGGTGCGAGGGTCGGCAGAAGGACCCTGCGCACGTGTCTTTGATCGGAAGATAACATTTACAGCTTTTGTACCTGCTTTCGAAACCAAAACACCCATGGCAGTCGATCTCATTCAGATTGAAAAATTCCTCTTGACGGGTTCATGGGAATCAAGCGTCTTAGAAGATGCTAACACCGTCACAGGAATAGCTAGGTCCGTCGTAGATGGTAGGTACCGCGATGCATTCACTTCCCAGCCCGCAAAATCTTTTTTGCAATCAAAAGCCGTCGATTCCAGGATCCGTGATCGGCCTCTTGGGGATGCTTTACAACTCGAACAGACCCTGGATCGTGGTGGCGATGAAACGGAAAACGAACTGTTACGCTTGTCGCTCGCCATCGCTTCCCTCCACGCCTTTGTTCAAGTCAATTGGACGGGGCCCGAGTTCGATATTCTGCCGTCAGAGGTGCTGTTATCAGCTGATTCCGGACCTTCTCCGACCCTTATCACAGAAGACGTCCTCAACGCGAAGGCCATTTCAGAGCTTTCTTACGCAGGGGAGCCCGCATACCATCTCACAAAGGCTGCGACTTTTTTGCGACTCGCACAGTTGCTCTTGGCATTGCCATACGTTCATTGCAAGACCGCCGCGTGGTGGAATCTGCGTGCGACACTCGTCCATCAACAAATACTAGACGAACCCTCTTCACTTCCTGACACGCTTTTGTCTTCCCTTGACGAAGCGGCAAACATATATGCATCCGATGGAGAACTCATGGGACGGCTTCTGTTGGAGAAGGGACTTGTAGAGCATCAGCTTTCACAGGACAAATCGGCTGCAGACCTGTTTTTTCAGGCTGCGAAGGCTACCGGGATGAAATTCGAGCTTACGGGGGCTCTCGGCAAGCGGACAAAGTTTCAAGAGACTGATCTCAGCCAGCTCGTGCTTCTGGCCGAAAGCAGCCTTCCGAGTGGATCGGATACGGGCGCTTCTTCCACGGTTCATCCGACATCGAGCACGCAACCTGATCAACAGAAAAACGTCCCTGAAACCCTCTTGCTCAACGACGACACCTTGCTCGAACAAACTGCGTTCACAAAGTCAGAACCGTCCAACATAGGGGGACTACGAGACCACATCGACCCTTCATCCCAACTCCCGCTCCACCCATTGGATCAATGCATCCTCCTCGCTCTCTGTCTCAACGTTAAAAATACATCCCCTTCGCACGGCCTTACGAACGAGCAAATGGCGCCTTACATATCCCGCGTCATCTCGCATCCCCTTAACTGGTCAGTCCACACCATGGCCCTCCTTCTTCGGTCACGTCTAGAAGCCTCGCGGACCCGCACCGTCGAACGGTCTACCCTCCAGCTCCAGGCCCTCATCGACCAGATGCCAACGGCTGACTCTACGATTCCGGAACGCCTCCGTTACTTCCACTCTATTGCCCTCCCAAGCAAGTGGGAAATGGAACGGGAACTCGCCCTCCGGTTCATCAGCATCGGTGTCACCAAATCCGCGTTGGAAATATTTGAGCGCCTGGAGATGTGGGAGGAGGTCGTCAATTGCTATAAATCGCTCGACAGGAGGGACAGGGCAATCGAGATCGTGAGAGATCTTTTGGAGGGACGTAAAGCAGAGGCTGAAACGGTCTTAGCCAGGGGTAAAATGCAGGCAACCGCAGGTGGCGAAAGGAGGAGGCTGGTTTTGGACACAATGCGAGAGGCCAAACTTTGGTGCCTACTTGGGGACCTAGAACCTGAGAGCGCAGTGGCTCACTACGAACATGCGTGGACCGTGTCCAAGGAAACTTCGGGTCGAGCGATGCGTTCGTTGGGAGGGTATTACTTCGCACGCGCCGAGTACGCCAAGGCAGTTGATTGCCTGAAGCGCGCCGTGGCGATCAACCCCCTGTTAACAAAGTCGTGGTTCATTCTCGGATGTGCGGCCATGCGAATAGAGGATTGGGAACAAGCACGAGTGGCATTTAGTCGTTGCGTGGCCCTCGACGAGGAGGATGGGGAGAGCTGGAACAACCTTGCCAGCATGTATCTCCGCCTGGGAACGAGCACGAAGAAGGCAACTAAAAACGATGAGGTCAGCTTCTCTTGGGCGTCAGATCTATATCTATGAGCCGACTAACGTGTGTGTTTTCAGTCCAGCACGGCTTCTAGAGAGGAAAATACGACCTCGATGGCGTACGGGGATGAGTTTTCTAAATCTATCCCCTTCTCCAGCAAGATGCTTGCCTTCCGTGCATTGAAGCAAGGGCTGAGATTCAGCTACGAAAATTGGCGGATGTGGTATAATTACATGGTCGTGGCCATGGACGTTGGTGAGCTTTCCGAAGCTGCGCGGGCTCTTGGTCGGGTGGTAGAAGAAAGGGCTAAGAAGGAAGGTGCCAAGTCTGTGGATGAGGACGTTCTCGAACGATTGGTGGATGCGGTGACGAGAGTTCCATTCAAGACGGAGGACATGCCAGGAGAAGAAAATACCGAGGTCAGAAGCCCCAACGAAGGCCATGGGTTGATCAGGAACGTGTCCTATTTATTCGAACATATCATTATGCCACGCGTCTCCTCGCCTCGAATTTTCCGGGCTTACGCCCGATTGTTGACTTGGCAATCTCGGTGGGAAGAGGTCCTCAAAGCGTATTTGGACGGTTACCGGTGTGGGAGTGCTGGAACGTTCGAGAAAGGAGCTGCGGACATAGTCCAGTGGCGAGAGGCTGTGGTCGAGGCGCAGGATATAGTTGATGTGCTGAGGAACTATGGACCTCGCGTGGAGGGGTCTAAATGGAAGATGCAGGCGCGAAGTATAGTGCGGACGTTTATCGGCCGGGCGAAGGATTTCGAAGACGAGCCAGAGTGGAGCAGCTTGTCCGATTTACAAGATGAATTGCGTAAGGAAGAATAAGGGAAAGGATGGGTTTGGAAAGCATGCGTTGCCGCGGCGTTAGGACGATATACTTCATTGAGTTTGTGTTTCGGCAGATAATTAGGTTTGGAGCGTGTGTGCACTCTTTCTTGAAAGCGCTTAGGAAACAGTGCCCTTTAAAATATGGAAGGTGGCAGGAAGGTGAGAATCGGGGTCCAAGCAGATGGAAGGCGGAGTAAAAATACATGTTTATGATTGATGGCAAGAAATATCAAAAGTCTGCGATGTAAAGGGTTTGGAAATATTTCACGCCAGCTGCCATACAAGGGCTTGAGCCATTCGATTGAGAATCAAGGTCGTCAGAATTTCGGTGACGAGGGCGAGACCGGTCTGTTTTATCGTGAGACGAGCATGATACTCGTCATCGGGCTGACTGAGTTCCCAAACCGCTAAGCACGTTCCCTTGTCCATACACTATAAGGAAAGGTTCGGGGGGAAAGAGAAAAAAAAAGAACAAGGAAAGACAAGAATAAGGAAAAGGAAAAGGGGGGATTGGGATCAAATACTGAATATCAGGGGTTCAGTGAACAAACACACCTCCATTTTCTGGGGGGTAATTCTCCATTTGTAATCTTTACCGCTTTGTGCTGTAAAGTACCGCGATCTTCCGACCATCATGGATTTCTTCATATCAGCACAAAATCAGCGAGCAGAATGACAAGGAAACATACGTGCTCAGGTCGCGCCGTTGGCGGATGAAATAGGACATAGGTATTGAGGTACGATTGTTCCCGTACACGATATAGCCCGGAGAATTTTCTGGGCCGAAATAGAAAAAGCTGTTCTCTGGGCCCATAATACCAGGATGTTGTTGAGACCAAGTCGCTTCACGAGTCAGGCGAACGACGGCGTTTGGATTATAGCCAGCCTACAGATATGGAAGATTAGGTCCCACCGTCTTTATATTCAACATATTGGCTTTCTGACCGGTACTCTATGGTGAAATGAGTCAGATCATTTCCTCTGAAGCGGTAAGCGCAGCGCAACGAACGCACATGGTAAATGCAGGTCGACCTTCAAGATCTTCAAAACGAATATTGAATGGATCATCACCAAACTGGAGGAGAACGTATGGACCAGACATTGTGGGTTTGGGATGAAAGTGAAGAGTTGATACAGCATAGTTCACAGCCGATCTTTTCTGGGAAATGGCAGGAAGGTCGGATCGGAATTCACAGCCACAATGATCGCCACGTGTTTGGAAGATGCCAGCAGCGTGGAGATCGCGTGGTCTTTCCACGTGGATAACCCTTCCTTTATAACTCGAGATTCAAATCTCATGCAAGCCTGAAAGTATTCCAAACCCAGGCATCGGGCGCTCCATCTCACGTTTACACTACCTTACTGAAAAAAAGTGAGCTCATTGCCGCATTCTTGACATCGTACTTCTCACGACTTCCCACTCGAATCATTAACGCAACCCTCTTTCGATTGTTCAGGCCCACGTTTTGTTATCTGTCGGTCAGTCATCAAAACCAGTTTGGAAGAAAGCAGGGAATGGGTTCGTTTCGAGTGGGGCAAATCAAACCGGGTCACCTCTTGTGAACTCCCAAAAGCTGCTCTAGCGGCGAGTTCCGTCCCACGCGACCTTTAACGTCCACGCCACTGAAGGAAGAACGCCGCGTGGCCAGTGTAATTATTTACCACCAACTCCATCTTCCAGTCCCTTACTTGAAGCAGACTCATTGTCATGTGTCCTGGTTAGAAGTGCCGGCACCGAGCGAAATGAAGAGCGTATCCGAAACGAAGAGGTTTTCAATCAGTTTCAAGGCTTTCAGTTTACCCGTGAGCCCCGGCCATCGCCACCAGGTGGACTTTCAGCGTCAAAGAAGGAGCGGCAAGACAGATTTTGGCCTCTTTGGCACACCACCTGCGTCAAGTCCGGAGCTCAATAAGGGGTGTATTCGGATTTTACAACGATTAGGCGGGTGCGGGGAGCTGTTTTCTACCTAAGATAACAATTGCCTCCTCACTATCACTAAGTATCCCTTCACTCGGGCATCAGTTGTGGCGAACAGTTTCAAGGGGTCCTTCGAATTCCCCACGTGCAACCCCCAGCATGGCGCCACACAACCACTTCGCAGAGTATGGGCATTCCATTGGCCTATCTTCGTACGTCAGTTATCTCCGCGTGGGTTAGGATAGATCACTAACGATGTCATCAGCAAACACGAATCTTGGCTTTTACCGTAAGAAATGCGCTTCTGGCTTTGTCCAATCGGATCGTATAGACCTGCATGAAATTTACCACGAATAAGAAGCAGCCTATGCCATCATGGTGCCCGTATGTGAGCCCTCTACGCGTAATGAGTCCGCCGAACACCCCGAACTTGTCGAGCATCTTCACCCCACATCCATGCTTCGATCTACACCATCAAACACGCGGTCCAAGGATAACAGTCCAACACTTTTGGACGCTTCTAGCTGAGCTATGCATCGAACCCAGTGCATCTCACCTCTGGATTCTGTTGGATAGTGGTGGCGCCGTCAGGTCCATATCATCACCCCCGACAACAACTTGAGTGTTGTGATCGTCACGCTGCCGTCATCGCCGTTCACATGGCCATAGCCATACACACTGGAGCGCTAAGTGTGTGTCAGTTGGATTCCTGAGACGAACCTTGTTGCATGAACACTGGGTCTTTGTAGTCGAAACGTTCGCAGACCGGCAAGAGGCCCGTTTTCCAACTCGGGCACTCAGCCGACGATGAGAGTAGCACAAAGTTTACGGCGTCGACGCCGAATGGCATCGGATGCGAGACAAGATGCGCCTCTCCTCGTGACGCGAGAGCCTCTGGTGATATGGTTTGTCGCAATCTTGCCGGCTTCCATTCTCAATATAGAGGATCAATCACAAAGTGCGCAGCATTCACGTACCAGCCATGTGCAATGCTCCTTGCACGATCAAAGTTTGGCGTAACTAGTGTGAATGTTTCCTTTGCTTCAAGGCGTCCTCGCCTGATTATTTGATCCTGGTAACCTATCCAGCAGATATTCGGAAACTGGCTGAGCTAGAAGTTCGAGTACCCTGATGGGTGATAAACAAAATGTCATGGTCCTTGCGAACAATCCGCTTTCCCGGTAGGCTGCATTGGTGTGAAAAGTTGTGGGAGTGATGCAAGGATTCGAAGCGCTGCTGATTGGTTCTGACAAAAAAAGTGGCAACTGATCTACCATTGTTTTAACGTCCTATGAGGGTCGTCATATTCCTGAAATAATCGACGACAGACTCGGTTTCGTCACCTCAAATCGCTCGGCGTATCGACAGTCAGAGCGCTGTGGCAAACATGTGTCAAGCGTAAGCCCCATAGTTTTGTTAACTCACGACGGTAGCAACGGTTGATCTCCAAGCAGTTGGAATGTAGGAACGCAAGCCTTGGGAGACGGAACATGAACAATCGGTGAGACGCTGAGTGTATGGAAACCCATGAGGAGAGTCCTGGCTGCCATTGGAGCTGGTACTTCTCGTTTTCGCTGCCAGCCAACTATCTCCCACAGTGCTCTCGAACTCAGGACTTTGTATTGCTTCCTATCTCAGCTATAGGGGGAGACATGTTTTGTTCCCGAGGACATACTTTGGTGGACCTTGCTCCAATGGAATGATGAACATTCGGACGTCTACTAAATGGGAGGGTCGTTTTAGACAATATCGYCATCATGCTGTGTATGGGGTATCAATTCTTCCAGACAAACAAGGAACCATGCTTCTCTTGATGCGCCAGGCTTTTCGAGTGATTTGGACCTTTTTTCTGTCGGGAAATCTAGAAGCATGTCGATTTGGTCATCTCGTTTTCACATAACCTTTTCGCGACTCCAAAACATGGAAGGCATGTGAGGTGTTCAGCCATGTCGAGGCTTCACGGCGCCATTGGCCAGGTGAGACGTCCTCGGGGGAATTTCCCACTTTCCAGTGTTCCGCCGAATGAAGGACGTCACCCATATTCGTAATATTCGCCAAAAGAAGGGGCACTTGGTGTTTCTTTGGCAGACGCTCATAGCCGTGGTGTTCGGCATTGTTTTCGTTGACTGTTGGATCGTGATACCCAGTTGACGTCGTCGGCCCAGGACGCTCTTTTTCAATGTGTCTCGTATGTCTCTTTCTTGTATCTTTCTAAATTATTATCACAATTCCGGATTATTACCTTCCTCTGCATTTAAAGTTTGTCTAAATGTTCGGTTTTGCGGATTCATTAACATCAGCTATTGTCTTTTGCGTGTTCATTTGGCGGTGAGTGCGTTGACGTGGGCCACCAAGGCGACTGGCAGAGATCTTGCGGACAGGAATGACGTCTGCCGCCGGAATTCCCATGAGGTAGATAGTTTTAGTCGACGATCTGAGTCACGAAATGGTTCCTTGGCAGTCGAGGAGTGTGTACGTCGATTGCAGATTTAGCAGCAAAATGTCGTGCTGTGTATCATGTCGAGCAAGGAATATGGTGAACGATGTGGAACAAGCAAAGTGTTTGGGCAAAAAGGCGTTCAGTCAAACGGCAAATACAGTCTGACAGAACCGTGAATTGTCTATCCGCGTCGAGCCGAAGTGCTACGGTCTCCGTTTTTTCCTTTTCCGATGTTCGCTCTCAACTGCCTGTTCAGTAACATACGGGCGCTCCTCGTGCGCCCTGGAACCCCTCTCCGTCTCGACCCCCACCGCCTTCTGAACCGCCTTCTCCCTGATTTTCGCTGGAACCTTTTCCCAGTACAGCTCCTCTCGTCTTCCCAATACAACTTCAACACTGAAACTGGGCTGGGGCTCTTCCACGTTAGAACCCACATCGTCCAGGCCACTACGTTGAGTGATGGTATTGGTAGCAAAGTATTGAGCGAGAGTGGATGCCAGGGAGGGTGTGGATAGTCGCAAGTAGCACTGAGTGGGGACATTAAGTAAAACTCAAGAACGCGATGGGATGGGGGGAGTCGACGTACGTTGTCCATGCCTTTGAGAAAGTCAACGTAGTCTATTCCGTCTCCGTCTATTCCTGATATTGAAGCCGCGGTGAGCGAGAGGAGTATACGCCCAAACAGTTTACGCAAGGCGGTTTTGTTCGTTTCGGGGTGGACGTTGCGCACGAAAAGGAGGCATCCGAAAGGGTAGGGAGACATCAAGTCGATGACTTTACCGCTGGCCAGCACTGGACGGGTTGAGGGAGACACAGAGCGAGTATGATTAAGGTCGGTCTCGGTAGGTTTTAAGACAGGTTGCTTTGAAGCGGGCGGATATGATGGGTCGGTTCCATGAACAGAAAGTGATTCTTCCGTTAATGCAGAGCGATAGGTGAGATACTCTTCCCGCATTTCTTTCCACCGCTTTTTGGAAATCGTGCGTAATCCATGGGTCTGTGCTTCCAAGACCTCAGGAACCAGTTGGTTATCATTCTCGCCGACTCGGTGCAAATTTTCTCTCAACCAGGACCAGCTTGTAAGCAAGCCGGTCGCATCCATTGTGTCACGAAAAGTGAGAAGGGCGAAACCTTTACAAGAAGTAGCGATGGAGTGTGGTTCGTCTTGGTGGTGAGAAGGAAAGAATACGGATTGAATGCGGTTGAAGCTGGGGGGTGCGGTGACCCCCCGCAATTGGGGGGGTTCGGAAAGAAGGGCGAAAATGAAGTGTAACAATCTTGGGATCTGACGGTAAGCCGTCGGAATGTTCTCCTGTGTGCGTAAACTGTGAACTCCAGTCAACTGATGTTGGGGGTTTGCGTACCAAGTAAACAGTTCGTTCTGCCTCACTCGCCCACTTGTTTTCCTCCACAGGCGAATGGGAGCGGAACTCTTCCCAGTCACATCTTCGGATTTCATATGACCCTGGATCGTGTTCTAGACTTGTGGAAGAAGAACTTGGGAATCCATACCACGACGAAGGTGCTCCCGGTGCAAGCAGCAACCGAACTTCAATCACTTTGGATACGAGACTCCTCAAGGCTTTGACAACAGCGCTCTCAAGAGCCTCAAGATGTGTGTCCTTGAGGATGGGTGTGTTGAGAAGCAGATGGCGAAGGGGAATGACTGGGATGCAAGGAAAGTTTTGTGAGATTGACGTGACCCACGAAAATGACATAGAACTCACATCCATCGTTCATGTCCATTTTGTATCGAAGATCAGGATTTACCAGCAAGGACGCGTCAGACAGTGCAAGGTAGATGCAATGGACGTAGTCTTCGTCTGTAAATTTCTGTTTATGAACAATTGGGTTGATAGTCGCGCTTAGGTCTATGGCGGCGGGTGCTCGTTTAGGAGTCACCACCGAAGTTGAAGGCTGGATGGGTTGAGCCTTTGGGGCGCGTTTGACCAGGTTTCGAGGGAGAAAAGGGAAATTTGAGGACATATTGACATTCCAGGTTATGATGGGTGAAAGGCAGGAACAAGCACGACTGTCGTTGTCATTGTTTATCACAC
This sequence comes from Macrocystidia cucumis, assembly GCA_001179725.1. Classification (NCBI taxonomy): domain Eukaryota; kingdom Fungi; phylum Basidiomycota; class Agaricomycetes; order Agaricales; family Macrocystidiaceae; genus Macrocystidia; species Macrocystidia cucumis. The sequence goes on along the minus strand of CEMH01204195.1, from coordinate 8,092 downwards.
TTGGTAACCACCAGTCGGTACAACTGCACAGCAAGTAAATATTACAGAACAAAGCATATCAAGATACGAGGCTGGTACAGCATATTAGATACTGGTCGCAGGTACATACGAAAAGGCGGGGGTCAGGGGGATATGGAGGTATCGCTGAAACAATTCTAGAGGCAATGGGGACTGGGAAAGCAGGGCAAAATGCGCAGGTGGAACAAGAAACGTGCTGAAGAGATGTCGGAGGGGGTAGAAGGATGCGGATCAAAATACCTCAAATGTACTGCTCTGCCCGCATCCGATCCCGCACGCGAACGAGGGCTTTGCCCAGCTGGTTCTGGCCATCTCCCCGCGGCCCATCACCCCAATAGTCATCGTTCGGGTCAACATAGACGATTGGGCTCTGACCCGTGCTGGCCAGGAGACTTCTCAGATCAGGTTGTTGGCGAAATTTGATCAAGAGCACATCCTCCATCTATGAGAAAGCGAGGGTAAAATCCGGGTCAGTCTGTGAGCTTCTTTCATTAGGCGAAAGCAGAACTAACCACTTTCAAAAACACTTGCGCCCAATCCGACCGTTGGTATTTCTGATACTTGGCGGAAAGGGGGTAAACGTCTTTGATTTCTGGACAGTTTCTGATCTTCTCAGCAATGTCAGGCCTCGGTCCTTCAAAATATTTCATCGCTTCGTGAAGGTGGGTCGCAGTCGGATACACAAGATTGTTGTAGATGACGCGGTGAGGAGAGTGGTTCATGAATCCGGAGTAAGCAGATTGTTGGTCAAATCGAATTGGAGTCAGAGGGGAGGATGCTGCAGAAGCGGAACTTGTCGAGGGTGGAACGGGAGAGAGAGATTGCTGATTGGGGTGGAATGCTGACGAACCGACTCCTCTAGTTCCTCCTCCTTCTACGCTCGCACCTGTGTTGGACGACCCGCCTCCTGTTCCAGAGCCCCCGCTTACGTTCTGAGCTGGCGTAGGAATGAAGATCGGCACGAACCGTACGTTGGGCTCGGTCGGCCTTCGTTCCTGCTGTTCCTGCTCTTGTTCGGGCTCCTTATCTTTCTTCCGCGCACTACTAAAACTCCTAAACAACCCTTTGCGCTGTGGAGTCTTCTTGTCCTTGGTGCTGTTGCTGTTGTTGTCGTGGTTGTTTGAGTGGCCGTGGGAGGTTGCGCCTGAAGTGGTATTGGCCCGGTGCAGGTCGTTGGCGTAACTCGCTGTCAAGAGCGCAGTTGTTTGAGGAAGATTGACCACAGTTTTGTATGGAGTCATTTCGTAAAGGTCTCTGGGAGGTGGCGGAAGTGGATTGCGGAGAGACGGTCTACGATTAGACTGGGGCCCATATGCTCCGGGTGGAGCGGCCTCCATTGGTCTGAGTGAGTGGGCAAGATTCGGCTGCTGCGGAATGTCGTCGTTTTGTTGTTGTTGCTGCCTCTGTTGTTGGTCGTCAAACGAACCCTCGCCTTCCTCCCGCCGCTGCTCTTGTTGAGCGTCACTAAATCGGGGTATATATGGCTCAGGCATGCGCCACGGTTCAGTACCACTACTTTGTTGCTGAGATTGTGCAGTTCCGGGTTGCCATGTATTATGGCGGCGATGGTGTTGACGAGATTGGCTGTGTCCAGCTTCGGAACGCCGACCATGTTGACGCTCGGAAGAGGTTCGTGAGTCAAGAGCCGCCGTAGAGACGTAGGGGGTTTGCGCGCGTCGGTTGGTTCCGTTTTCTGTTCGAGGTTGTTGGGTTATGGGAGAGGGAAACATAGGGCCAGCAGGGGTAGACGATGCTATGATCGGTGGTGGGGGAATGACTGGCCCACCGAACACTGGTTGGGGCATTGAAGCTCCAGGTTGGTAGTAAGATGCACCTATATCAAGTTTGCAAAAATGTCCTAGGTGAAGCAGGAAAAACACACTATAGGTGGTGACTTACCTTGGGCGGATGCCGTCCGTGATGGTTCAAATCCTGCCGGGAACGCAGCTGCGCTACTAGCGGCTTTCCTTCTGCGAGATTTCCGACGAGGCTCTTGGGGTTGCTGCGCCCACATCGGTGGTGGCGCCATGAAGAGTTGGCCAGACGCTGGTACGAAACCTTGACCACCTGAGGGTACGTAGCCCGGCGGAAAATAGGGTGTAGCGAGCGGGTAAGCCTTTTGTTTCCTTCCTTTCGAAGAGCCCACGCCCATTGCACGAGGTAGATATCGTCACCTGGCTTGTTTGATGGACGTGATAGGTGTTTATCAACTATGGAAAGTTGTGATCAAAACGGATGATTATTGTGAGCTCAACGACAGCCAACATACCTTAAATCTTGGGCACAAATGAAGTTTTAGAAAGGTCGTAGCGTTCAGCTGAAGTGAGTATGATGTTCAAAATGAACAATCTTCGTGAGTGATTCGTGAGGAGGACTCCGAGGAGCATGGTTGATAAATTTGAACGCCGCATTATTGAACCAACAACTTAAAAACATACCCACCCCTGAGTTTGTCATTCAGAAAACATATGTGTTGGTCCGAATCTTCATTCACTGATCCGCTCCCTGGATTCCAAATCATCCCGAGGGTTGAACGTTAATTGTCACATTACTTATCAGTTGACGCGACGCCTGCTCACGAGTGACCATGTCACCGAACTTTGCCACTGTAGCTACATAAGAAATGTAGAGCGACGGTGCAAGGAAAAGGTGGGGTTGAGGTGACTTTGCCAAGTCTCGAGCGGTAAGCCTTGGTTGACCTCATTCACTCGTTTTGAGCTGGTGCATCATGACGATTCCTCCGAGTTCATTGTGCAAAATCTCAGGCTCAAGGTTCCTTCACATCACCGACCTCGATGGGGAAAGATGCAGCTGCGTGGAACTCGCAACAAGAACGTGATTCTTCACGTCCCAGATCTAGGGAAACGGGGAGTGTCAGTTGCGATGTCGAAACTTCCGGGCCAAGCGACCGACTCCCCCACCTCGCACCGCGAAAATCTGGTGTCAGAAGTCTTCGAGCTACCAATGATCCGTAAGCGAGTTCCTCTTGATCACACAATCAGCAGATTGATTATTGCATCGGGGAACTGAAAGCTCACATGCCGACTTGTGAAAGGAACGAGCAGTTTATCACATGAGACACCCCAGGACTATCGTACGACCCCTCCGCGGCCTTTAAGACGGCGACAGTCGCACCAGAACATCTGAAGAAGGCGAAGCAACAGGTCAGCATATCTTCAACTTGTTGGTATAGAGATCAGAAGGGGTTCCTGACTCATCCATAAGGTAGACGGAACATCCTTCATGCATCTCGCCTGTCCCACCAAGCATGTCTGGCATGGAACATTCACAGTCAGAGGCGACAAGTGGCCATATTCTGACATATTCTGAACGAACCTTGTGTCACCGTGACCTCCAAAATTACCTTTACAGCTGCCATTGGAGGATCCGTCTGCCCTATGTCGACCCACACCTCTGAAACCCTCATTTTGCGTCCCACCGTGTGCGCGAATCCATCACCACGACCGTGAAATACGGTGAGCCACTTTATTGGGACTTCATTCATCTCTTGCGTCGCATTTCCTTTGATGTGGGCGGTCGCGTCGGGAGGTAGCCGCGTCCCTAGCGTCGCGAGCGCGGATTGAAAACGGGAAGATTCCATGACGTTAATAGCGAGTCAGTTGGACAGATATCGGCAATCTTTGGCTTGTTTGAGAACAATTTAAACGAAACAGAAAAAGACGCGGCAACGAAATTTTAAATGTGATTCTCGGCCGGACGCATCGGCAAACTTGACCTTTCTAGGAATTCGATTTGATTTTCCGCTTCACCATCACCCAAGATGATAACCCCGTATGTTTTTTTTCTGGGACTCGGCGCAGAAAATGATGGCAACAGCAAAACGCAAGCGATCGCTCGACACGTGGAATTTAAAGAGCCAATCGAGCGTTTGGTCTCTAACCTTCCGCTCTTCTTCGATCATCGCAGTCCAGCTTCTCTTCTTCTTCGCCTCCAAAACTGTAACATTCTAAAGTTGTTCTCTTCGTTCGAAGCATCTTACCAATGACCATCGGTTTCGTTTTCATTTATTAGAATTCCTACCGCCTTTTTTCCCCTACACCCAATGGCGTCCCCAGCTCCAGGACTCTCAGCTTTACCCGCGACATCATCCATCATGGTTGCTACGGATGGGATCAAAGGAAATGTCACTCCCAAGGAGAAACATACGGCCCTCAGCACCTTCAAGTATTTCGTAAGCACGAAGGACAAGTCATACGGAGCGGACGTTGGCCAACGCATCAACTTGCTCGAGGTAAACATTTGGGATCGTACTGGCCCCGCTGCATGGGCCCAAACAACGTTCGAACTACTTGTTGAGAAAGGCGAGCCTGTGATATTTGTGTGGTCGTTTGCCGTCCGTCGCTAATATATCAGCGCTAGATATGTGCAATGTCTTTGGGACCCTCCACGGAGCGTGCGCTGCGTATATTGTCGATCCGTTCGTTGTTGCACCCTGGCGCCTTTTGAACTCTCTCTCACACTACCACCTTCAGGTGCTCCGTATCGTCTCTAGTCGCTCTCGGCAACGCCATAGGCGTCGATGGCACTGGTGTTTCGCAGTCCATGAACCTCATATGGCATCAACCGGTCCGAATGTATGTTCGCTTCCGCGTACTTCTGTGCCTGCATGTCGAAGGTTTCATTATTCTTGGAACAGCGGAACGAAGCTCAAAATTGTAGCAACGTCACTTTTTCTCCACGGACGTGTTCGCACTGCTCGCTGCGAGGTACGCATACTCCACTTTTCGTGAACGACAGCCTTAGTACCACCTCATCACTTATAATCGGATTTTATACAGTTATGGGACGGCGACAAGCTCTGTGTGTCTGCCGTTCACTCGACAATCAATCCGTGGCAGTCAAAATCAAAGCAACCTGTCAAACTGTGATAGATCAACGCCCAGCATGTGAATACTTGTTTCTTGTCGAAATCAGATCCTCCCCGCAGTTTTCGTTGTACCCCCATACCGTAATACACTCTATGTACTATCTAAGTTGCTTGAATCACCAGGTTGGCAATGATGCGGACCTGATTTCTTGGCCTTGTCTTTTCGTGCTCCAGAATTTGTTCCTCATCAGCTAAAATGGTTTGACACCCTAATGACGTCTCGCGGCATCAGTTTCACGTTGACAAACGACATCGTGTAAAGAATGAGAGCGTGTCGGAGAAAATATCTAGGCGAACGGGCAGATGACCGAGAAAGGCCGTTTTGATAAGGCTGCTGTTTTCTTCCCACCGAAGATCTCGTCTACTGCTGCATCGTTAACAGATGTTCACGTAGCTTCTCCAACGCTTTGTATCGGTGCGAGAGCTTGTTCTTTTGTTCCGAGGGCATTTCGGCGTATCTAAACCACGTTCAATCCGTGTTGCAAGGACTCATCACGAATCAAACTAGAGCGTGACCTACGTTAGACCGGTACCATCTGGTTCAAAGACCGCATCCCACCCAAACACCTTTGGCCCACGAGCGGGAACAATGGAGCCGTCTGTTCTCCCTTCGAATACTAGAGGTTCCGAGCCTGGAGTAACAAAACGCCGAATGATTAGCAGCGTAATCACCCATCACAAGGGTCAATCCAATCAGGTTATCGTGCACCCGAGGGGAGGCTACGAGAGGAGAGGGTTACTTACCCGGACCAGAAGAATAGGCAAAGGTGCAGAGAGCCCAAGCGGCTTTTGTGGGGAACCCCGTGAGCATCGCGTTTAAACCCTCGTGCCCCACTGCCTGCATGAAGTGCTTGATGTAAGGTCCCGGCAGACCACAGAGTGCTTCGTAACAAAGCGCGGTATCCTCCGTGATACATGGACCGCCCAGCTGAGATCGTATGGGATGAAAGGTTTCGGCAATTCGTGGGTTCGACATCGACAATATGGGATATTAAGGATGGGGATGTATGGTAGCCTGGGAAATGGTAGATCTTACGAGCTCTGCTGCGCGCCGGCATTTATCTTTGGCAACTTCTTGCGTGGTTCCTTGTATCTCGGGAACTGCATTCATAATCCTCGATAGTCAGACGTTCTGCGTGGCTGGCCGTTGACGGGGCAAGCGCAATGAAACGCACTCTCCAGGTTTTGGGATCGAATTTTGATAGGCAGGGCACCTTGCGAGAGAATTTCTTTGACCTCTTTCAGTTTGTTCACGTTCCCGGTTACGAAGGCTACGTTGGCGACGAGTCACAAGAGATCAGTCAACAAGTGAAATAAACATGGAATAGGAGATGTATCTCACTAAGTGTCTCGGGGTCTACTGACTGTGACATGGTTGGTACGAGTATGTGCTGGGGCGTGGGATACTCAAATCTCACTAAACCTCAACCGAGTCTACGGCTATGCCAACGCGTCTTCCCCAACAACTCCCTCCAAATTTCAGTGGCCGGTTTTCACCAGCTATACTCGATGCATATCCACGTTGCCTCGCCCTTGAAACTTCTATTTTGGAGAAATCACACCCTGGAAAACTCGATTTGGTGTGTATCAGAATCGTTGGGTATCTGATCCTTTATGGGCCACAGGATCAAGCCCGCGTAACGGTTGCCAATGAGGTGAACTCTTGCAAAATCGACTCTGATATTCTCATGCTCGGAAAGCATTACTACAGCTACTTCATTCGAGCTTGTAAGTGTTTCCTGCCTTCCCTTACTTTCTTACCGTCTGTAATTTCCATCAAGTCAGATCAAACAAAGGCAATAATACATTACCAACACCACCTTCCCATGGTTCCCGGCCGTCGTTCGACACTATACGAGAAATGGTAGCAAACATCCTCATAGATGCGCCCGAGAACCACGCAACTGCCAAGACGC
>CEMH01204194.1:12429-25809 GCA_001179725.1 Macrocystidia cucumis | reverse complement strand
GCCTTTGAAACCCCATCACCCATTCCCCGCCACTCCACACGATAGCATAATGGGCGTCGCTGGTCTTGGAACACCGTTGACAACTTCGCGCCGCAAGGCTCTTGCAGGCAAATCTGGTTGGGTAAGTCGCAGCCTGCCCTCTCGTCGCTGTCTTCTTCTTATGCCTTCTTATATCTACATCAGGCAGGCTTGATACACAATCGCCGAATCTTTGCCATAGCCATCTTTGCTTCCTTGGGTGGTCTGTACGTCTATTTCCCTTCTATCTTTTGTCCATCCGGCGCTCATTGGTTGGTAGTCTTTATGGTACGTACAGGTATCGTTTTTGACACGGGCAATGTTCATCTGCGCCTGGCGTAGGATATAATCAGGTGAGCATCTGACTAATCGTATGCAAACTACATTCTTACACTTTATAGGGCGTTTTCTCTGGGGTTCTTGCGTATGTCTTGTCTTGAATGGGATGCCCGACACTGAACTTGATCCAGGATGCATTCATTCGATGATCGTATGGCCAAGGCCGTGAATGACTCCGGAATGAAAGGTTGGCTAGTTGCTATTTTGGAGCTTGGAGCATGGGTTGGTGTTTTGGCCACAGGCACGTCATCGAAATTGCAAGAACCTGGAATTGTAACTCATATACTGGCCAGGATACTTGGCTGACAAGCTGTCCCGCAAGTATACGATTGTTTTCGGTACGTCTTCCCGATTGCTTTTGCTTATACTTACCAGTGTGCTAACGGTTGTTAAAGCCACTGTCGTCTTTTGCATTGGTGTTGTTGTTCAAACGGCGGCGATGGCTCCGTCTTCGATTCTTGGAGGTGCGCTTAGTCGCCATACTTTTATAAGTCATATCCTCATTGCGTCCTCATGATAGGTCGCTTTATCACCGGTTTGGGTGTTGGTTCCCTCAGTATGGCGGTTCCGCTGTATAATGCCGAAATTGCCCCTCCGGAAGTTCGTGGAAGTTTGGTCGCGTTGCAACAATTGGCCATCACTTTCGGAATTATGATCTCCTTCTGGATCGATTACGGTTCGCATCTTGACTTCTTTGTCGGAGTATGTATATATTTATTCGTGGGATAGGTACGAACTATATCGGCGGTGTCGGTGTTGGCCAGAGCGAGGCAGCATGGAGAATACCACTGGCCCTTCAGCTAGTTCCAGCCATAACTCTTGGTGTCGGGATTTTGTTTATGCCGTTCTCCCCAAGGCAAGGTGCAGCGTTGTTGAAATTGCCACTGCTCACACCCACTCTCAGGTGGTTGGTCAATCAAGGCCGAGACGACGAAGCTCTCCAAGTGTTGAGCAATGCAAGAGGGCTTCCTCCCGATTCTGACCTCGTCCAAATCGAATTCTTGTGGGTGGTTCGTATTCATGAAAACCGGAGTCTAATAATTCTGGTTTCAGAGAAATCCGTGCTCAGTACCTATTCGAACAAGAAACGTCTCAGCTGAGGTTTCCCCAATATCAGGATGGCACTTTTTCATCCAACTTCAAGCTTGGATTTTACGATTATCTCAGTCTTCTGACGAAGAAAGGTGGGACCGCCTCTCAGAGTTGGCAACAGCTATTGATACCTTCATCAAAGACCTTCTGTTCCGGGTCGCTGTCGGCTCTCTGTACGTCCTACGACCTTACGCCTTGCGAGAAGTTTTTTTCACGCACAACTACCAGGACGATGTTCTTCCAGCAGTGGAGTAAGCATGACATGGAACCTAAATCTCCTCAACATCTGATAATTTCGTAGCTGGTGTCAATGCCATTCTCTATTACGCACCCAGCATCTTCAACTCTCTCAGCTTGACGGGGAATTCCATCTCTCTGCTGGCTACTGGAGTCGTCGGAATCGCGTAAGGTGTCAGCCATCTATTTTTTATTGCATCTAATCAGTTTCTCAGAATGTTCCTTGCTACGATTCCCGCGGTGATTTGGATCGATAAAGTAGGGCGCAAGCCTGTCTTAGTATCAGGAGCTTTCCTTATGGCAACGTGAGGCAACTCTTTTGATCGCTCCAACGTCCGATCGGCTGATGTACCTAAGTTGCCACATCATCGTGGCAATACTCACAGGGATATTCCATGACACATGGGCACAGCACGTTGGTAGGTTCGAGCGTTTCGTCTTCTCCTTCATTTGCTGAACCTGTCTTAGCGGCGGGCTGGGTAGCTTGTGTTTTCGTGTGGATTTTTGCGATAGGTTTGTGGCACGCCTTTCATGCCTTGACATCTACTAAACGTTGCGTGCTAGCTTTCGGCTACAGCTGGGGTGCGTATCTGCTGTTTTGATCGAGACGTATCTTCTCATGACGGACGAAGGCCCCTGCGCGTGGATTTTGGTGGCTGAGGTATTTCAAATTGAATTGCTTCGCGTCCTTTCTCCGACGATCCATGAAAGATCTGGCCTTTGAGTGTTCGCGGCAAGGGACTCTCTATTGCCGCATCCTCCAATTGGGTAAGTGCCAGAAGGTTTGTCGTCGCCTAATCTCACAGCCACCACGGTGCCTTTTCTTAGATGAATAACTTCATCGGTGAGTGGTGCTGATGTTCGAACGCATGTTTTACGAACGCAATTCATATCTGCTCCAGTGGGACAAGTGCGTATTCCTGCTCGCCCACATGACACGGTTCTGACGCCCTTGTGACAGGTTACTCCGACAATGCTGCAGCATCTCGGCTTCGGAACGTTTGTCTTCTTTGGTGTAAGTCATGCGTGTATCAAAACGTAACGGCAATGCTGAGATTGCTACGCATATAGGTGTTTTCATTCCTCGGAGGACTGTTTATCATGTTTTTCGTGAGTTGATGACCCTTATCATGGTTGGCTATGGCTCATTCAACGATAACAGGTGCCGGAAACCAAGGGTCAGTTGGAAGGATGCCTGGGGGAAGTCCCGACGCTAATGGCTCCACATTTGTAGGATTGACCCTGGAAGAGATGGACGACGTGTTCGGAGACCCCAGCGGGATGGCAATCGCCGATCAAAACCGTCAAACAGCAATCCACAGGCGACTTGGTCTCCTTCATGACAGTTATGGTGAAGAAAAAGGAAGTGATAAAGTGTCTCAGAGTTCCGATGGAGTGAAAGCCGCTTGATTGATCCGGAGCCATTGTGCACTCATCCAGCATTCATTCCTCTTCCTCTTTCTTTAGTACAACATGTAAACCTTAGTTGATCTACAGCGAAATTCGTCGTCAAACTACTCTATGGGAATGAGCGCGGGAGGGATCTGAATGATGTGGTGATAACCAAGAAGAGATAAACACGACAAACATTGAAACCCCTATAAAGTCACATGATAGATCAACGACGCGTTGATGACTCAGCAAACGCGTCTCTATTCACCCTCAGTGTCACCAGTGTAACCCCCATGATATGGAAAGTGTTCAAACAAACCCTCTCGCCCCATCTTTTGTATTTCTGGAATCTCTGAATGCTGCTCAGATGAGAGGTCTTTTTATCTTTCTTTTCTTGTCGATAAATGTTCACATCACTGTGGCTAGCTGTCAAACACCCACCCAGTATTCCTCTTCAGATCCTCGCTGGCCCGGGAAGTGGGAAAACGAGGGTGAGGGCTTGAATATCCTAAGGTATAACTTTCTAATAAAATTACAGGTTCTAACCTCAAGAATTGCCTACTTGATCCTCGCCCACTCCGTTCCGCCCTCGTCTATATGCGCGGTTACGTTCACTAACAAGGCTGCCAACGAGATGAAAGAACGACTCATAAAATTAATTGGCGCTCAGCGAACGTCAGAGCTGAAAATGGGCACGTTCCATGCTCTGTGTGCTCTTTTCTTGCGAAAACATGCAGACATGGTGGGAATTGGGAGGAATTTCACAGTTTGTGACGCCGAAGAAAGGTGGAGTGTTTTTTTCACGCTCAACAGAGTGCTCCATGCTAAGAATAACTAGCAAGAAACTCATCGCCAACCTTCTTAAACCATTTAAAGCGGATTTGGCAGCCCGGAACATGAGCCTCAAGGAAGGAGCTGTCTTGTCGTATATATCCAAACTCAAAGCCACAAGCCACTCGCCTAAACGGTTTTTGACTCTTATCACCAAGGAGTCTAATAAAAAGAAGACACAGCCGGCCAAAAAACCCTTGCTTTCGGATATCTTGGCTCTTCCACGCGAAATCATTGAGGTTGTCGCGGAGGTATACGAACAGTACGAGAAGTCGCTCAGAAAGAGTAATTCTCTTGACTTCGATGACCTGCTGGTGTACGGTGTCAAACTCTTCACGAAGCATGAGAATACCGTGGCTTGGTGTCGACATGTCCTTGTTGATGAATTGTGGGTACCTCGCGGAGAATACGCTCCCAGTTCGCATGCCTGACGGCGTTTTCAGCCAAGACACGAACGTCACTCAATATCGGTTGATGCGGGCACTCGCGGTGAAGAACTGCGTGACCGTGGTAGGGGATCCAGATCAATCGAGTCAGTATTTCTGATACCTCCCCATCCCTTGCTCACGAGTTACCGCAGTTTATGGCTGGCGTTCTGCGGAAATTGAGAACCTCTCTAATATGTGCAAGGGTGCGATGTGTCCCCGTTGTTGGCGGCCTATCGACGTTAACGGCCTTTGTAGACTTTCCCACAACAGAGAAAATCGTGCTTGAGGAAAATTACCGATCCACGGAAGCCATTTTACGCGTCAGTATGGCAATTGTCGAACAAGGTAACGGGAGATCGCAGGTGATTTCACGGTCATGAACTAATTATGTTGGGTGTGAAAGACAAAAGCCGCATACAGAAGTCCCTACTCGCGTCCCACCCTTCAGGACTCACCCCAATTCTTCAAACATTTCCGTCAGAACACGCGGAGGCTACTTTTATCGCCGGAGAGATTAAAAGGTTGAGCGCATCCACAGGAGGTATGCTGCGTTGGGGCGATTTTGTTGTGCTTCGTACGTTTCGATTCGGTCCGATCTGCCAATTTGCTCACCGATGTGTACGGCATTTGGTAACAAGTCAGGTTCAACGCTCTTTCACGCGCCGTTGAGGGTGCCCTTCAAAAAGAAGGGATTCCCAGTCGTGTTCTTGGTGGCCACAAATTCTTTGAACGATTAGAGGTTTGTCGCGAACCTGTTGTGAGCCAAGTTTCGTTGTTTTTACTCACCCCGCCTTCAGATCAAGGACCTGCTCGCATACCTTCAACTTGTTGACAATTCAAATTATAATCCTGCGTTGACACGGGCAGTAAACGTGCCGAGCCGCGGCATCGGCGAAAAGGTTGGTTCGGCCAGCCTCTATTCGCCATCATGTTGAAATGCTGTCAATTTTGGGTGAATAGACACTTGCAGAACTTCTTTCCAGGGCCGACAAGCGCAATATTTCCCAGCTTGATGTGATCGAGCTGATTCATGAGGGAAAATTCCCTGATATCAAGCCACCTGTGAAGAGGAAGCTCGACGGTTTTGTTAAGACCATTCGAACTTTGCGGTCATTGGCGATCAAAGTATGTACCTGCTATTTCCGTCCCTGTCGTCCGTGGAGTGTATGACTTATCCTGGCCCGTCACTGATTTCAGGGAATGTCACCTGCTGATCTTATTCGCCAACTTTTGGAGCTCGTGGACTATGAACAGCATCTGAGAAAGACTCAGCAGGACTGGGAGAGCCGATGGGAGAATGTACAGGAGTTGATCACCTTTGCCAGCGAGGCGACCATTGACGTTATAGGAGATCATAACCGGCACCGAGATGAAATGTCTGCGGACATGGGAACAGATGAGGTGGAATCAAGGTAGTTATTTTTTGCCTTTCGGAGACAGAAAACGAGGTGACAGCGAACACGAGTAGGGATACTCCTTTGCGTTTGTTTCTCCAGGCTTCGATGCTATCTTCAGAGGGGGATAATCAAAGCGAAGAAGACAGCAGGGAGGTGAGGGGGCCACGGTTATCTACTGCCTGGGAGATTCACTGACGCCTTTTGTAGAAAGTGACCATTTCAACGTGTCATGCTGCTAAAGGGCTGGAGTGGCCGGTTGTGATCATCCCTGCTGGTGTGTCCAGCTCACGTTTAAAACACGATCATGGCCCGCTGACACCGCGATCGAATTTTTATTATCTAGTTGAGCAAGGGACATTCCCCTTTTATCGTACTGACGACATTGAAGAAGAAAGGTGCGACCCCAAGTTCGCTGCTTGTCTAGATTTGTCACTGATTCGAGTTCAGACGACTCCTATATGTTGCATGCACTCGTGCGCAGGGTCTGTTGTATCTGTCGCATGCAGAACGGCGCATGGTAGCTGGCGAGACAAAGTCAAAAGACCTATCTGAATCTGTCAAGGCGATACAAAATACCAATCGTGTGAGGCTGCGGATTCCGAGGCAATTGAAGTCCGTTCCACCCTTGTACTGATAAGGATGGTTGATATAGGCTATATTCTCTGATCGACCACCTCTCCTCCGTTCGACAGATCGAGTTACCCTGGCCAACGTTTTGGGGAGGCCTGCACCCGATGAATTAGAGGTTGATCGTCGACTGAAGGAATTGTACGTATGAGTCATTTCGAAAGGTTCCTCGTTGGCGCCTGCGGTTGTTGACACCTCAGCCACAGTAACAAGACAAAGTGGCACCATTTCGAATGTCACAGCGCCGAGAACTTTGCATCACCACGTTCAGCGGCGATACAGGAACCTCTAGGTTAGCTGTTTTTTTATATCACGTTGAGAAACAGCACGATTGATCGAATGTAGACCCCACGAGCGCCAGTTTCACAACCTCCCGGAACCTGTTAAACGTGCCCAGTGTAATGGTTTCGTCCACAACGAGGGTGAACACAATTTTTCGACCACCTGAGAGCAGCAAAGCAGCCTCGAGGCCCTCCGCTATGAGCATGACGACTCCTCACTATGGGCGGCTAGGACAAGAACTCAAGGGAAGCATGTGTATTCAGGCGGGACCTGAAGCAATAGAAAGAAAAACACAGTTTCAGGCGACAAACGCAGCTCAGCCTGCCACGATTGCTCCATTGGTGTCAGGAAAGCGCCGATTGGGGATGGGGCGAGGAGTAGTCGGATATCCGAACAAAAAGTTCAAAGCGCCGACGTGATAGAATGAGCAGATTTCGTTTCTTTTGTATGTACTGTATTGTTAGAGGTGCTTGTATTGTCAAGCAAAGATGCCGTAAATAATATGTGATAAACGGAACGAAACTCTTCCCCCCCTCCCAACGGGCCTCGTGGGCTGGAAGTCTGGAATTACAAACGCATGGGTATACACAGCCGAGTTGGCGAGACTTGGGATGATCGATGTGTGCGATCCTGAAGGGAATAAAGAGATATCAGCAGATGATAAGTTGAAAAAGGTAGGTTGGTAGAAGGAATCAGAAGTCGGTGAGGGTTTTCTACAACTCCGCGAGCGAGTTCAGTAGTCTAACATGCTATGACTTGTAGCATCATGTGTGAGTTGTTGGAGGGGAATGGGACTTACGATGATGGTTTGAAAAAGAAAGCGGGAACATCCGGGGTCCCTTTTTTTAAGGTGTATTTGAGTCAACGGTTGTGGCAGCAAGCCTCATGTGAACCTCGAGGCTTTGATGACTGCAAGTGGTTGAATCGTTCCGACCGCATGGCTTATTGGTCGTGGAACCAATCTGTGGCGATGTTTACACCTGAATGGATCTCTAGGACGGTTTAATCAGCCTTCTCAGCCGTCAATCTTTTCTCCTAAACGAGAACTTCCACTCGGAATTCATATCTCTTTCATGCATATCGCCACAGATTAATACAACAACTCCCTGTACCATCTACCTGTTGTTTCTCTCCCCCTCCTAGCCCACATCCCATTCCCCGATATCTCCGTATCCTGCACACGCTTCGCTCCGACGCCTACCCACCTCGTGAGGGACACAAGGCCTGCATCTGCCCTCCTTGTACTTTCATTACTTTAAAGACAGTCACACATCTCTGAGCAAACGCCACATTTTACTACTTCAACTTACATCCCATTCCGCCCTCGCTTAATTCATTGTATCTCTCACTATCCACTCTCTCCATCACCACACCCATGCCATCATATGCACAAGCACGCGCCCGCAAAGATCCCGGTACTTCTTTGGGGACAACACTCAACAAGGCATCCCAGGACAAGCCTCTTCCCTCTCCAGTCACTCCTGCCGTCACCGGTATACTTTATCCCTCTCCCACGGAAGGCAATAGCGAGCTCGATCCTGGTATTCACCGTGCTCTGCGCAACCTCTCCGTAGTAGACAGTCGTTCTCATTCGCATTCCTATCCCGATCCATCGAGCGGAGGGCAAGAGTTCTCGGTCGATGAGAGCGACGCGTTCGTCGAGCAGACCTCGCTCGATCAACTTTGGGGAGCTATACGACAAGAAAAGGAACGCAAGATGGCAAAAGAACGACCGAAAGTCAAGTCTCTTGAGGAAGCACTTTCGAATGAGCAATCCATCCCGATGCCGCCGGAACAAGAGATCCCTGTGATGGAATCGTCTCCACCAAGACCTGCGTTGAGAAAGCAGAAATCAATGTACGTACATGTTTTTCGTTTTAAATTATCAACGTCAATAATTCAATTGTGACGAATTTGCTTTCCATCTTTCTCTCCCTCTCTCGTTATCCGTTTCGTTTCCCCGATTGCGTCGGTGTTTGTTGCGCGTCTCCTTTCTCCCTTGTTGACCCTCCCGCCACCACCACCACATTCACATCTTCTTCGTCTCTTATAAAACGCCCCTCTCGATTTGGTAACTGGAATTCCTTTTTCTTCTTCCATCTTTCCCCCCCTTCCCTCCCTTCTCCCCCCTTTTTTTCATATCCTTGTTGCTGGACACAACCTATTTACGGAATCATTCAGCGCGTCTTTCCGTGAATCGACAGATGGGAGATCAATAGTGGCAACGTTTGACATGCCTCGCGGGATCTCCAAACAAGACATACACATAAGCTTCCAACGGAATCGCCTCGTGGTCACATGGGACACCGTCGAGATATCAGAATGGGAAGAAGACGGCTGTATCATGCGTGAGCGCTTGGAGAGAAAATTCAATCGCACCTTGCCCTTGCCTGATGGAACAAAAGTGCGTTGCTTTCCTCTTGTCGTTTCCAGGACTTTTTCCGGGCTTTCTGACCACTAGTCTTTATTTTTGGATCATCTAGTTTGAAGAAATCAACTCTGCCCTAACTGGCAGACGCCTCGTTTTACGGTACCCGAACATGCGATGTATAAGGGTGGAAACTCGTTCTCGATCAGGAGAGTCATAGTATCAACCGATCCCCTCACCTTAATTTCCCCTCGCTTTCACTCCTCCTCGTCCCCCTTCTCCCCCTTCTTCTTCTTCTTTTGCCCGCTTTACCCCCCCTTCTGCACGTATCATCCCGCCGTTTTGATACGTACCTCGGACATCGAGCTGCACACGTGGACGTGTCCAGCATCCGTTTGACTCCGAACGTTTTCTCCTTCTTTCTTTTTTTTTGCTGCCTTCCTTTCTTTCCCCCCACAGAGGCCTGCTGACTTGCATTAAAACACTGAACATCTCTCATGATCACGATCATCACAATCACATCACCATAGTTATATTATTCTTTACACTTTTTTTTTTCTTTAGTCAAACAAACCTCGAACTCTCCTCCATCGTCACGATTACAAATGCCAATGAACATCGATACAACTTTTTCTTTTGCTACTTCGCTTGCTTTTGGTCATGCCCTTCATCACCGTCTAGGGGGGCGAAGTCGTTTCAGTGGGGGGGAAGGCTCAGGACGATTCCAAGCTCGAGGAAAAACCCGCAAACAAATCGATTTCAGGTTGTTCACCCCCGTTAGAGCTTCGCAGACCAAGGCCACTTCCCTGGCCAGATGAGACGTTTGGCGGCGAGGTGATTTCTCGTCGACTGGGAAGTATCACATCGGTGGATCGAGAGTTACCCTGGGGGCTCAGTGAGTCGCCCAAAGAGAAGCTTGGAGAAGACGATGGCAGAAGGTTGGGCATCCCGCGCGCATTGGACGGTCTTGCGGGAAATGAATGAGTCGTTGAATCCAAACTTAAAGAGCCATTTCAAGAGCCAAACCTGGGTTTAGAATCATGGAGGAAGGAAGAAGCATAGTGCGATACCCTCTTGAAGCTAGAATCCACTTGAGTTCCTTGGGGAAACCCTCTCTGAGGCCGAAGGATTCCTATAGGTTGTAAAGAGACAAGAGGGGAAGAAGAATTCAAAGATAACCAATTTCTAGAAACCGCAGCTTCGGCTTGGTAGGTGGCGCGACGAGCTGTCTCTTGGAAGGTCTCGAGAAAGGATGCAAGAGGTTTCATGGTCTTAATGGGCTCTTCAACCTGAGATCGATTTGACGATGCAGAAAGCTCGTCGCCAGGCAGCACCGCAGCATTATCCACGTTTACACAAATAGGGGTGGTCGGAAGAGCAGGTTCAGAAGAAAGACCATCACTTTCGTTGATCGCGCCCAGAAAAGTGGTAACTGTAGAGTTCAGCGGTCGGCCAACCCCAACAGGCTACAGAAAGGTTGTCAGTGTTTCCAAGCGTGTTGTTTTTGGATATGAAAAAGCCACTTGGAGTTCCTCCATTTGTAACGGGAGAGGCGCCTTCTTTCCCAACTCCGGATGAACCAGTCTGCCTCTGATATTCGACCGACATAGGTGAGTATATGCGCATATATGGGGGGCGACTTACGTCGTGATCCGTCGCCTTTCTGCATATTCAACCTCCGCGACATGGAGAGGCACGAAAGAAAGCGTCGGGCGGTTTAGTGGTAGTCTTGGTTTCCCGTAATTTTGATGTCCGTTAACAGTAGCGGGGGCGACACAGTGTGATCGCCGATTCCAAACAGAGATGGGAGCTTTGGAGTTGGGGCGAGCACAAGCTCCCTCTCTATCTTTTCCACCCTTCACAAACGCAGAACGGAACAAAATTTCTTTTCTCGGATTGGCCAACATGTAGGATCGCTCCTTGGGCTCGGCGTCATTTCCTGCCAGGACCATGGGGAGTGGACGTCGAGAACCCTCCGCATAGGTTTTCCTGCGACGAAGGAGACTTTCCATCGCGTCTCCCTCTGTCCCCATAGATGCCCGGATTAGTCGGCTGGAGAGAGATTTAGTTTGCTTGCGCTTGCGTTTGGATCTGGAATTATCTTTGATCGACGCGTTACGAGGCGAAGCAGAGGCTTGACGCCGCTGTGTGACAGGTGGGAGTTCACCAGCACCGGGTGTTTCAGGGCTTTGGTCTGATCGGAGGGTGACCCAACGTCGTTTGTGACGATATCGCTTTGTTGGTGGGCGAGATGATCGCTGCAGGAACTCCTCGATAGTCAAAGGAGGTGGGGAGGAGGGAGGTAGGTAATCAGGATCGCGTGCATCCTCGCCAATGCTCAGGGGGGGAGCAGAGGGTGCGGTCTCTATCGAATGGTGCTTGTGTTCCAAAGGAGTTTTCATATGCGCATCGAAGCCCTGTGGACAGGGTGAAGAAGTGGATGGCTGGTTGTTCGCGACTTTTGCGAGAAGCCCTGAAGATGCGGTGGGGTAGAATACCGGGGATGAGTCGTTGTTTCGTTCGAAAACGATGATTTTAGTCTCGCTGCCTCCTGGGTTACGCAGAGGGCTATAGAATCCAAGGCAAGGATCGATAGCGATCCTTTTGCGTTTCCGGAGCTATGACCAATGGTCCAGCATCAGAGCAAAATATGACAAGAATCTGACAAGACAAACTCTGATAAGAGGGCTACTGGAACTCATTGTATGCGCGTTTGATGTGGGCAGACAATGTTTTTGGTAGAGTATGGTGGCGGTTGACACGAAAGAACCAATGAGCATCACAAAAGCACGCGCAAAGACTCAGTGGAATATTTTGTTCTTGGTCTCGGAAACGTATTAGTGCACGCCAGCTACAGAAAAATATTCAAACCCTCTCCGCGATCCATGCTACAGTCTACAATGTCCTATCATCACATAAAATCTTCTGCACCGGTCCCAAAATCGTCCAACGCTTCGTCGTATAGATCGGTGTCGAGCCTGGAAGCAGTGAATTTAGTATTTAGAAACTAGCCATCAGTCGCCAACGTACTTGGCTGAAGACTTGGTAGTGCCCAAGATAGGCTTGGACGTTGATTTGCTCTTTTTCTTCCCACTTTCTCGTTGTTCGCGTTGCTTTTCGTTGGCCAAAGTTGTCAGTCCACTAGCAGCTTTCCGGACTTCTACATCCTTGAGCGGCGCGCACAACTCTCGAACATGGTGTTCAACAAAAGTGGCATAAAGTGGCTTATTTTGATGCCGCTTGATCAAGTCGATGAGATTTTTTGACAGCAGATGGAAATCCTCTTTCGTCTTTGGCTGGGATTGGAGTACTGATTGAAGTAGTTCATCCGGTTTCGTACCTAGGACACGCAAATGAGAAAATCGCAAAAGTCTTCAGCAAACGTCCGCATCATACCGGGCTGAGAATTTCCTCCAAACAATTCGGCGGCATTTTTCAGGTCGGTTTCCACCTCCCGCTCCTTGTCTCTCCGGGCTTTCTCTCTTGGGTCAAGAACTTCATCAGAATCGTAAGCCTCTTCATCTTCGCCAGCTGCTTTCCGGGCTGCCTTTTGAGCCTCCTTCTCCGCTAACTTGGCTTTCAGGGTGCCCTTCTTCTTCGGTGGCGCGACGGCGGTGGTGGTTGGCTTATCTTCCTCTTCCTCCGAGGATTCTTCCCAATCACTCTATTCAAGGAGTCCAAAAGAGTAACGAAGAAAAGGATAAATCAAAGGTTCAAAGTGAAAAGGGCTGACAGATGACACGTACAGCTGGTCCCTTCTCGTCCTCGTCCTCTCCATCCCATTTAGTCTTTACAGGCTTCTTCACTACCGGAGCAGGGCTTCCGGATTTCAGAGCGGGAGTATCCTCATCCGAGTCTAATTGAGGATTGGTGTAAGAGGGTTTTTTGCTGGTACCAAAAAGAAAGCCGAACGGCACCTTACCCCAGTTTGACATTGATGAAGTTGGTGTTACAAGTTCTTCGTTTGATTGATCTCTTTTTAGATTGTATTGATCTTATAACGAAAGTGGAACCTCTAGGTCTAGTGGTAGAGGAAAGCCAAAGGAGCAAGGTGAAAAAGAGGGTGTTGTAAATCGATAATGTGAAGATAACAACATCGGTGTGTTGATGCCTCGTTTGTTTGGATCAGCCGCCTTTGCCCACAGAAACAAATCTTGACCTTCCCTACCCTTTGGGGCCCATCGTCAACTCCCAATGTCAAGGTGAGAGTCAGTCGTTGTATATCAATTTGAAATCTCTGACCAGATTGTCTTGTTCACCAGTGCACGCCTCCTTCGCCTCACATTTCCTCTTATTCGGACGCACGGGTTCACGCGAGAAGCTCTGTCGCGCTCCGTCCTCTCGCTCCCCGATTCACAAGCTCACCCTG